>PVIJ01005288.1:0-105588 GCA_004024925.1 Scalopus aquaticus
TGACCCAGCAATACCACTACTGGGAATATACCCAAAAGACACAAAAACACTAATCCGAAAGGATACATGCACCTGCATGTTTATTGCAGCACTGTTTACAATAGCTAAGGTATGGAAACAACCCAAATGCCCAAAAATAGATGACTGCATCAAGAAGATGTGGTACACATACACAATGGAATACTATTCAGCATTCAAAAAAGACAAACACATGCAATTTGCAGCAACATGGATGGACCTAGAGGGGATCATGATCAGTGAAATAAGCCAGAAAGAAAGAGAAAAGTATCAAATGGTTTCACTTATAACAGGAATATAGGGGAGCCAAATAAGAAAGTGACATTCAGCAGGGAAGGAAGGGAGGGGGAGGGCTCAAGAGGGGAAGAGGGGAGCACGGAGGACTATGGTGATGGCTCCATGGGTGAACAGGTGCTGGGTAACTTATGGGGAACACACAATAATGTAAAAGATACAAATAACAAAAATAAATAAAATATCTATTAAAAATAATAATAAAATACAGCAAATGCAAGTTATGTTAAATTCTAAAAAAAAAAAAAAAAAAAAAGAAATTGTAAGGAAGAAGGAGGGAATAATACTGCTCTTATATCTATAGTCTCCCGAACTATGGAAGATAAATTTCTGTTGTTTTAAGCCACCAAGTTCATGGTAATCTGTTGTAGCAGCTGCATGAAACTAATACTCTATGAATTTAAATGAGATATTTATCGCAAGATTATAAATCTGTAAGTATGACTGTCAATTGGACTCTTTGGCTAAAAGATGTAAGCAGGTCCTAGGAGACAGAGCACCAGGGCCTGGGTTCAAAGCAGAAAGCCATTCTTGGGAAACAGAGTATGGTATAAGCAAAGGCAGCCACCCCTCTCCCATCACAAAACCCAAGTTGGTGGGCTGCAGCTCCATTGCTGTGATCTATTGAAAATCAACTCTGATGCAACCGTTTCTTAAAAAAATAAGAGAGAGAGAGATGCAAGAGGTTCATCTCTCAGGGCTGCCATCTCTGTGTGCCTGCCTTGCTCCTGGTTTGGAGTGCCTGACAGCAGGGGACAGGTGATCATCTTTCACTTTCCATACCACGTTCCACATGACTGACTTAGGCTTTCTCACAGCCTGTCAGTCTCAAGGAGGTTGGACTCTTTAGCGTCACAGTTTGTTTCCCCCATAATGAGCAGTTCAAGAGGAACTGGCAGAAGACTTCTCATGACCAAGCCTTGGGAATTTCAGAATAACATTTCAACAAAATTTTGTTGGTCAAGCAACACAAGCTAGCTTGAATTCAAGGGAAGTAGATTTAGGCCCCATCTCTCAATGGAAGAAATATGAAAGAACATCTGGCAGGTTTTTTTTTTTTTATTATTTCTACCAAAGTGCCAAAGAGAAGAACACAAGACACACTTCTTCTTAAGAGATGAAAACAATATAAAAAAACAGAAAATAACAACAACAGTATCTCTGAGGCAAATAGGAGTTTCCAGAAACAATTAGGTTTGTGATTGGGACATTTCAATGATTATCTTCAATTAAGTTTACTACTTAAACAGAAAGAGAAGAATTGAATACTGAAGATAGTTGATGGTCTTTGTTCTTTCTACCTGAGAATTTAAAATTCTGCTTATTTACCAGCTACTTGAGGAATTTATGATTGATCAATTCTTATAAGATTAAATATCAAAAGCCAATTCAGTGTCTATAGCTTTCTGATTTTAATTAAGTTAATCTTATTTTATCCTTATAGATCTCTTGAGTACCCATTTAGTTTGTCAAATGAAAGACAAGTGAGAGGTTTTACGCAGAAAAATCTTTAGTGACTCAATCACATCTACTGCTTGGGAAACTCCTGGTAAGTGAAGTGAAGTGTGTGTGAAGTGTGTGTGTGTGTGTGTGTGTGTGTGTGTGTGTGTGTGTGTGTGTGTGTGTAAGAGACTGTAAATTTGCATAGGGACACAATAATTTTCCAATTAAAAAGGATCAAGATATCCCACCTGTCTGTTAGGTATAAAAATTATTGAAACCATTCAGATGGGCAAGGATTTTAGAAAAAGGCAGTGAATACTTGAAATAAAGTTACTTAAAAAAAAAAAAAGATGACTCTGGACTGATAATCAGATGACCAGGTGTCAAGTCCAAAGTCCTAAGGGTAAAGTGAGAAAGCAGGTCTTGGACCTACAGTGTTACTAATGCTGGAAGCTCCTCCATTTATGACCACCTTATCTATGAAGAACATTAGTTAATTATTGGCATACAAATTGAGAAACAAACCTGAATATTTGACAACGTTGGCCCCAAGAGGATAAGATGCTCTTTCTTTCCAAAGGCCCAGTTTATGAAAAACATTGGATTGTTGTGACTCAGCTGTGGTGGGCCTGGGGCTTCGGGTGAGCTCCATCACCTACAGGACTGTAAAAAGTGACTCAGTGTTGACCTTAGGAAGCCCAGAGACCTGCCTGCTTGGGGGAAAAAGTCATATATTTTAGACATTTAATACCAAGTGTTAGAAAATTGAGAGACATGAGAGACTTAGAACACAACAGTATTTTTTTAGTTGAGATGTGTTTTACTATATTGACTCGGGATGTTTAGGGTTTGGTTATTTTTATGCTGAGTTGAGTTTGTGGATGCTTAAATACAAATGAGAGCGAGACAGGAACACAAATAATTTTCTATCAGAATTATAAAGAAAACACACTTGTTTCATCTTCAAGCTTGATCTAGAGTGGTACCAATTGAATTTATGTTTGAAGAAAAGAAGTTAAAATTTCCTAATTATTCTTTCTACTTCTGATATATTATCTCTGAGTTCCTCTGAAATTATAGTAAAGACAGGCATAATGAGTTAAGTAAGAGAATCAGAGGAAATTAACTTGCAGTATTCTTAGTATTGTCAATTAATTTTCAAGTAAGTGTATGAAAGTCTTGCTTCTGCAGATTTTGAACTTTTTATGAGTGATAGTTACTATCCCTACAGCTTAGAGTGGCACACATCTCAAAAATATCTATTAAATACAAACTAAAAAAAAATTACTTCTAATATTTGATTTGTAGCTTGAAATTACTATAACACTGGTCAACAAAGTGTTACAAAAGTCATGTTACTGAAATAAAATTAGTCATTTTCTATCAATTTGTATGTGTTCAACATGAATATGACAGTCAAATTCTAATTTTGGCTCTAATTTTTTTGTAATATGAAATAAATTGATGTTTACATCACGAAATGCATGCCAATAGTAATAGGTCTATGGTTAATACCTGTAAAAAATCAAGTCATAGACTACTTCTTAGATATCTTCACTTGTCTTTTGTACAGCTGTTCAGGAGCATCTCTGGGGAGTGTCCAGCATAGTCAGCCAGCATAGTAGTGGGCCATTTTCCCTGGTATCTTTGTTCCTTTGATGAGCTACATTGATGAAAAGGTTTGCCATGTTCATCACTAACCATACCACAGTTTTCAGGGAATAAATCCAGATGGGAATGAAGGAGGTAGATCTTTAGAAACATATTGCAGCCAAGTTTCTGATACTGCATCAGCATGTCTTCTACTAGTTCCTTGTAGTTTTCTGCCCTAACATTCCCAAGAAAGTTTGTAGACACTAGGGGAAAAGCATTCCATGCTTGTTTTGCATCACCCTGTAGCAAGTTGTTGAATCAGTCATCTTTGAAGAGTTCTCAAATCCGAGGACCCACAAAAACTCCCTCTTTAATGACTTCACTTTCAATATAAAGTAATTGTGACATCTTCTTCTAGAAGATTCCATGGTTGAAGTCTTGATCCTAGCAATTCTGCCTCGTTCTTGGATAAGTCCAAATCGTGAACCAGGTCATTGAGTTCTTCCTGTGTTAGTCTGTGTGGGGTTGATGATGCACCACAATGAAAATCTGGATCACTGCATGCTGATGGAACAGGAGAAGAACAGGTTGGCTCACACTTGTCCTCATTAGATGAATCAAGAGAATATTCTGCTGGAGATTCTGGAATAGGAAGTCCCTCTCCATGTGGAACTGGTCGCAATGCAGACAGAATGTTTGGGTAGACTTTTCTTGACTTCTTTTGCTTCATTATTCCGCCAGAAAGAGGAGGAACCAAGCAGAAATAACAGTCTTGTATGTGGTTGCTTGGCTCTATCCACACCATGGGGCCTGAAAATGTCATTGGTGGTCTTTTGTCATTTGAGCACTGTGAAAGCTGTGTTGGATATGTAGCACAGCGTATATGCGGGGCCCAAGGCTTGTCTTGGTCACCAACCTTGCGTCCAAAGTCAAGATGATATGCCTTCTTCACTTGAGAAGTGATACTTTTCTTCTGGTTGGCAAATGTCACTTTCCCATAAATAGAGCAGAAATTGTCCACATTATTAACACACTTTCAAAACATTACTGTTCTGTTTTGTTCCCACATGGATAAAATAATAACAGTTCTATGGAATAGTAGCTTAAACTGTCTAGCACAAAGTCTGAAATATTTTCAATGCTCAACCTTTCTGACAGGGCTTTATAGAGTGCACTGCTGACATCAGCTTCCTTCAGCAGCCGCCTGACAGTAGTATTGCATTGCATCAGAAAATGATGCAATCAACTCTGGATGATGTGTGCATGATGGTATTATGCAATGTGATGCAATATTGCATCATTCTAGGCTGATTTAAGATGTTGCTGCAGTCCTACTGGATAAATTTACACGGCGAAACATAAAATGAATTATATGAAATATCTTCAAAACGAGAGCTAATAAAAAATTTTCAGGGTTATATTCATGTTCAGAACACCAAGATACTACAGTTTAGGGCCTCTTTAAGTCAGTAACAATTTCAATGTTGACCAGTGTAATTATTTTGACATGGACAGAAGTAAAATTTATGCAGTTTGTGACCGCGGAATAACCAAACAATGACAGCATGTCATTTTTTTGTGTTGCGCTAGGGGTAAATAAGTTCTCAGCAGTCAGTTCAGTTTCTGTGTGAGACTTTTGAAGTTAGATCAATGTCTTTGCTTCACATTGAACTGACAAACACCATAAATATTTAAATTTGAAATAAAGCTTCCCCTTTATAAAGTATGCATTCATCTTCGACTTCTCTGAATTTAGAATTAAAATGAATAGATACCAACTTCAG
Organism: Scalopus aquaticus; assembly: GCA_004024925.1. Lineage (NCBI taxonomy): Eukaryota > Metazoa > Chordata > Mammalia > Eulipotyphla > Talpidae > Scalopus > Scalopus aquaticus. Next base: position 5,133 of record PVIJ01005288.1, read on the forward strand.
CCGAGACCATAGCGTCAGTATTCCTTGAATGCAAATACAATAAATGCATTCAGCTTTGCATAGAACCATGGAGTTGACATTTCTACATTATAAATAGGGCATCAAATAGATTTGAGCAATTCCCCTAGGCTTGAAAGGTGCTGACCTTTAATCTCACTCTGCCCCTCGTCAGGATTCGGAGACCCTTCCTTCTCCTCCCAGACATCTGACCAAAAACCAAATGAACATCAGATTTGTTTAAGAGTCTAACTAGACCCTAGGGTTTATTGCTGATTTCATTTTGCATTTTAGCAGCATTGATCTTATTTCTCTGCTTTAACTCACTCTTGCTTGTTTATTTGTATTAGCTGAATGTTGAATGATTGATTTTGGATTCTGTACTTTAGCATTGTTATTATTTCCCTCTAGACAATTTTAATGACATCGCTTCTGTGTTGACAGTATAGATCCAGTTCCATAACCAAGAAGTGTATTGTGTATATTGTGTATGTACTTTCTTTGGAAAATGGGGAGGTAATTGGAAGATAAGATTATATCCGTGGCAAATACTTTCATTAGCATTGGAATTCTCTTTTCCTTTGTTTTTCTTTAGTTTCTCATTTAATTGTGTTTCTATAATGTGTAGATCACTATAATCTATAAAGGACACCAGGAAGAACTGGTAGCATTCCAGGACTCAAAGACCTTTGAAATGTCATCCTGAGAAAGATTAGAATATCACAACAAATTCAGTTTAAGGACATTGAGAAAGAGAGAAAAAAAGGGACAAAAAATATGAACTATGATTGTGGACAAAGGAGTGACATTTTTGCTAGGTGGTGATGGAGTTCATAACTAACCACCCTCAATATTTCTACTGTCTGTTGTAGTAGCATAGTTCAACCTCCTATGTTTTGTCTATCAGTATATACTAAAATTTGAAAACCAATAATCAAAGTTTAGTATACTATGACTGCAGATAATGTTAATAGTTGAGTCAAGTACTGCAGTAGGACTACATCTTCTTTCCATAGGATCTGTATAAATACAGTATTACCAAATTAGGATTCATAATGCATATGCATTGTGGAAGGATCTATGGAAATAAGATATCTAAAAGGGAGTAGAATGATCATAGAAATGTTTGAAAACAGCCTCCCTGAATGTTGGCTTGAGTAGAAGAGTAGGAGTTTGCGTGGAAATTTAGGAAAACAAGATGCGCAGCTGCCAGTGTAGGGTCATAAATGTGAACAAGAGCAGAAATCTACGGCAGGCATTGCTTCTGCATCAATGCAGGAATGAGGGTGGCTATAGATCAGTGGGAATTATAGTCAGGAAGAATTGAAAGTAAACCGGGAAAGTAAGGGCAGAATGTGAAGGGTTTCTTTCATTACGCTCCAGTTTTTTCCCCTGTCTTTCCCTCTTTCTTTTTTCACTACCTTGATTTGCCTAAGTACTCTTAAACTTTGTAAGCAAAGTAGGAAATTTTCTGAGACCTGGACATCTGAAAATATTTTTATTCTGCTTATTCATTGCTCATAACTTGACCACATATTGCATTTAGACAGAAAAAACATTTAAACCTTTACTTTCATAACTTTGAAGATATTACCTCATGGTCTTTGAAGGTATTGTATCTTGGAAGTTTGAAATCCGATGGCAGTCTGACATGTGTTTCTCTGAGTGAAATATAGAATCATGTTGAATGTTTAAAGTTTATTCCAGAATCATGTTGAATGTTTAAAGTTTGCCCTTTGTTGTTGGTTTGTATTTATGAATGAAGTCAGTGGAGTAGTTGATTGGGGTTCTCTACATGAGGACAATGTTTTTAAAATTACTTTGTGATGAGTTATTATGGTGCCAGATATCTGGGAATTGGGAAAGGATGGAAGTTAGAGGAAATGAGTCCCTATGGATACCTTTAACAATCACATATTTTCAATCCTGCTTCCCATATCTGCGTACTCAGATTCTTGTTTAAAGACTTTTGTTCTAGGCTCATTTTCTGGGCACGGGTCTCCATCATCTGCTGTAGCTCTCTCTACCTAAACATCATTACCACTTTCACATCTGTGTTTAATCTTTTAGAAATTTTCAAAATCTTTCCTCCATCAATACCTAACCCTCTGATCTTTTTTGATTTAATGATATTTCCAAAAATTTTTCTCTCTGTAATTTATGTAATATATACATGTTATATCTATCTATCTATAGATAGATAGATAGATAGATAGATATTACAGATATCTCACATAAGAAAGCATGTGTGTGTGTATGTGTATATGCACACACAATCAACATTGAACCAGAACTGCCTAGGTATTTTTGAGACTTGTGGAAAATATATCACTGTGGCCCAGCAAGCAGCTGCTAATGGTTTCAACAGCAAAGTAGTTTGAATAATAGAACTAAAATTTAGGAGCCTTTATTGAGAATACATTATATAAATTTCATGTGAATATAAGAAGTAAAAATATGAATAATATATAGCTTTTTTAAAGGATTCACCAGGCAAGACGCAGAGGAAAAAAGGAACAAAAATAAAGTAAAATACAATGAATTAGATTCCATGACATGTTGTAGAGTTCAGTCATTTTCATAGACTGGAGCAGATCAGTTTTACTTAAAGAATCAGGACTTGTTAGAGGAGATAACTGCTGAAATGAAAATACTTACTGACTCGGATCAGTAAACAAGCAGATGATTAGGAAAATGTGTAATCTGGTTCATGAATTCTTTAAATTTATTCTTAAATGTCTTTCAGATTTACTTTCTGCAACTCCTTCCTATGTCTGAACCACATACTCTAATAAAAGAGATAAAGCATTGTTCCCCAGAGTCACAGAATAACAATTACTGAACATCTGAGAATTCTAGAAATATTTTTATTGGCCCAGATTTGACAAGTATCAATGTATTGGTTCAAGTTGCCCTAAGCTCCCAATGTAACATTTTTATGAAACAGTACAAATGCCTATCAATTAAACAAAGCTCAAGGAACTGTGGGGAATTAAACTCATCAAGAGTCAACATGCTCGTAAAGAAACTTATTACCCTCAATTATACCCACAAACATTCTCTTGACATAGCTTGCTAGAAGTCAACTCATTTACTAATTTACTTTTTTTTTAAACATCCTTGCATGTGGCAATTTCTTAGATGCAATATTTCACTTAATTTGAGAAAAGATCATGACATCAATATTTTCCACTCTATAGATGAATAAATCAAAAGATTATATGTGGAAGAAAACAAAGTAGATAAACTACAGATTCAGAGTGGAGACTGACTTCAAATTTTTTATAAGAATGGCTTTTAAAAAATGAGAACATGTATGTTCTTGGTATTTCTTTTTCCAGTTCTCAAGTTTTTGAAATTTGCGTTCTTGAAAGAACTCCCTTGACTTCTCTGATCAGTGTTATCTGCCGGAACCCAACTCCTATGCTGTCTCCTCCTTGAAGCCTGTGCTCACCCCAGTATAGATCCCACTGACCTCTATAACTAGAGCTTTATAATATCATGAAAGAATTTAGGACAAAAACATTTAATTCAATTTTTCATCTACCGCTCTTATTCTCTGGGGCAGTTTTTAGATTTTTTGAAAAAGAAATGTGCTGTGAACAAACACTATGATCTGTTCTTCCAGATTTTTGTTTTTGCTTCCAAAGCAAGTGAGACTCCTTGGGGATTCCACATGGTTTTTAAGGTCAAAAAGGCAGTGAAAGTGCTAACGCAGTGATTGGCATATAGATGGTGCTCAATAAATATTGATTGCCATTGTTCTTATTCATTTGACTTTTTTTCATATCAAAATATATTTGAAGGATTTCCTAAATTGCTCTTTGACAAGGCTTTTCAAGGAGGCACAACAAATCCAGGTTTCTACTTTTATATTTTTATTTATTTTTAAAGATTTTATTTATTTATTTTTGTGTATAAAAGCTGGGATGTAAGCCAGAGGTGCAGGTAGTGAGAGGATTCACCAGAGACAGAGCAGGAAGCAGAACAGGCAGATGTACTGCAATACACTACTGAGGGGAGCAGCGGACGAAACAGGAGAGGTCTGCTGTGCCATGTGGGTTAGAATTTAGGCCTTAGCTGTGGGCGTTAGCAGTGATAGTGCTGTGACTTAACTTCTAAGCCCCAGGGAGGCCCCAGTTTTCTACTTTTATAATCCAAGTGTCACAAGCTAATACTCATATTCTTTCTTTCCTACATTAGCCTTTGGTAATCTTCATGGTTTGCTTTCAAAGTCAACTTGTCTTACCCTCCTTAGACTAAAAATTCCTTAAGAGGAAGGAACAGGACTTATTAAAAAATCTTTTGATCTTCTGCAATAAGCTTGCCTCTTTATACACTACAGAAGAGAAATTTAATTTGAAAAAAAATTAAATTTAATCTATTTGTCACGTGCTGCCTTATTACATTATTTATCTTGTTGTTTTTCTTTGCTTCCCTAAGTAAATTATCAGCAAATTTAAATATTTAATACTCAGCACACAAAAGTTTGCTGATTTCCTTATGAAGATAATAGACTTGTAAAGGCTTAATGTTTTTTTAAAGTTCTAATGGACAGTGAATATATACATCTTTTTTCTTTCCCCTAAATGAAACCTATGTTGAGAACAGCAAAACCAAAGTCACTTGAAACATAAAGTCCAAGTGGAAAATATATTTGCATGGCCCAAATGCTCATTCATCAGGGAGTTGAAAGGATGTGATTTTCTTGTCAGATGACATGTCACAAAAATAAAATGGTGGTAATGCTGACACTTTATATTTTGAATAAGCACAAGACATGAGCCCAAATTCTGCTTGAATATCCTACGTATATAACTACTTTACAATTTACTGGTATGGCTCTTTGAATAGGTGCATCTTTTACGCCATCATTTAGAGATCAAAGTACTGTACAATATTTGAGAATTTTTTTAAAAAAGCACAAAGTCATCAGGACAAAATACTGAACATTTGACATATGTATCATTTACCCTACCTTTACATTTCCCATCTCCTTCAAAGGAAATCTTTTTCAGTATATTTGGGGAGGAAGGGCCTTCTGGTTGCCTGTTTCTGACTTGGTATATGGCAACTCTTGTTTCCAGGTATTTCCAGCCTCACTTTCAGCTATTGCTACCTTCCTTCCTGGTCATAAGTTATGAAACTTTATCTAAATTTACCTAATGAATGGGTGTAAGTGGAGTAACCCACACTTCCTTTCACTGCCTCATCCCTTAATTGCACATGTTACCATGTTATGGGGATACACTGAAACATTAGCCTTGATTGATGAATTGGAAGTTGAATGGAATGACAATATTACAGATAGAGGTGAGTTCTCACTGAGTCTGAAGTTTGAAATACACTTATTTCAAAGACAAGGTAGAATACTTAAACCATTTGGAAATTGTTGTTCCAAAGACACCTATCCTAGACCCTAACCTTATCAAGGTTCATCCCCATCAGAAAGCATTTTACCTTCAAATCTCTATCTTTTAAATGCCCATGTCATACCTGTAAGCCTTAAGATAATACAAAGAGATTATGTTCACTGTAGATTCATTCTTTCCCCTCCACTTGAAACCTCTGGATGAAATAGCCATCAACAGTAGAAAACTCAAAGTCTAAGTTATTAATTATAGAATACATGGGCAGAGTGGTGGTGGAAGTGGTATTTTTTTTTTTAAGATTTATTTTTTATTTATACATACAAGCTGGGGTACAGGCCAGAGGCGTGGGGTGGTGAGAGGGTTCACCAGAGACAGAGCGGGGAGCAGAACAGGCAGATCAGAAATACACTGCTGAGGGGAGCAGCGGGCAAGGCAGGAGAGGTCTGCCGCACCATGTGGGATTCTCCCTGGCCGGGCGTCGAACTTGCGTCGCCGCTGCCGACAACTCCACAGCGCAGCGCTTAACCGCTGCGCCACCGGGGAGGCCCGGAAGTGGTATTTTTTAATAATACGGTCCAAGATGAAATGCAGCATTCTAAGTCCTGTCCCCATTAATTTATTCCAATCAATTTAAGTTTTGCATAGTCAATTGTAGTCTTTCTTGTCACTTAAGACACACATACACACAATCCAGCTCTCTCCTACACAAACATTAAATCTCAGACTGTAAAATACAGATCCAGATTAAACAGAACCTTTTCCCTAAGTACAGTATAATCTTCATCATCATCCCACGAGTAGGATAAAGCTTCATATATTTTATGAAGGGAGTGTTGCAGACACCTCTCCATCTTTGTTTTGTTATCGTCCCACCTAAACCAGGCATAAAAACCTACAGTTTCATGGAAAATAAAGCCTGACGCTGCACTTTACCTTCCAGCACAGGACCATCTGATTCTGCTGGCCATCCTTGGGTTAGGAAGCTAAGCTGAGGCTTTAAAATGACCACATTTTTTTGTACATAAAGCAGAGTCACATTCAAAGGCAGGGCTTTATTACATGTTTATTTCATAAGTAAATGGATGATAATGTAAGGAATTATTATTCTCCTAATGAGGGAACCCTTGCTGCATGTGTACATGGATATGAGTGTGTGTGTGTGTTGTGTGTGTGTGTGTGTGTTGGGGAGCTTTGCATTTTCATTTAAAATCACAGGAGGAAAGAAAATAAATTAAAATATTCCTCATATTGCAAATTACTTTTGCCCCCAAATTAATAATATTGTTTCTATGAACACATAAGGTTATTTCCCATAAATACTTTATTCATCAATTAAGAATAGATAGAATTAAGTAGAAAGATGCAAGTCAAAATGTAAATTGCTGCCTCCTCCCCTTCACATATTATCTGTCTCTAAGTGTTTATATATAACTAGTCACTGAGGAGAAAAAGAGAAATTTAACATATGTCTATACTTTTGGGAAATCCATTTTGGAAGAATGATCTATAAAAATAAAAAAAATCCTGAGTATGTAAATAAATATGACCTGTTAAAATCAGTGCAACTATAGTAATAGAACAGTAAGAGAACTAGTTAGGATCACTAATATTTTCTTGGAGAAAGGAAATAAAGTAGTTCATAGAAGATTCCGTTTTAAAGGGATATGTTGACATATGATAATATGCACAGATGTTAAATATAGTTTAACAAATAGGTACAGAATCTTAATTGTATAATTTGACAAAATTTGAGAAATATATATGCCATGTAGTCATAACGCTAATCAAAATGCAGAACATATTTGTTTTAAGGTGGTATAATGCCCACTAAAATATGACTAGAATTTGAGGAGAAGACTTGATTAATTTGACAAGCAGCACTTGATAAGCAGCAAATTCAGAAAGAGACTTTCACTAAACTCCCCTTAACTTTCTAAAGACAGGTCCTCCAAAAGAAACTCAGTTGTGATAAAAATCCTTCCCTGGACTTTTATCAACCAGGAGACTGACCTCTACCATAGAAAGGGACTAGAAGTTGATGCCATATCCTAAAAAACTTTGTCACAAACTATTATACCTAACACCTATTCTTCCATGAGGCTCATCATTTTTCTAAATAGCATTTTCTGTCCCTTAAGAGATCTACTTTGTCACTCCTTATTAAGATGGTAAGTAAGCCTGAATTCTAAGCACCCAAGGGAGTTGCTCATTTTCCCCTGGCTATCTCCCATGTATATATGAAGCATGTGTTAATAAATTTCTGCTTTCTCTTGATAATCTTTTACTATGAGTCTCAATTTAAAACTCAGAAAGATAGAAGGGAAATTGTATTTCCTCCCCTTCGTCCTCATCTCTGTACATTTTATTTTACACTTTCCAACAAACCCTTTACCTTCTCCCACTTTTTGTAATCCACTCCTGTTCTGATTTGCTCATCAGGGCTTCATTTAAGAACATAGATTTGTCGAGTCTGGGTTTAGATCTTTGTTGGAAAATACAGATGATGAAGTAGCTTCAACATAAAATTATAATGACAAAAGATAACAATATTAATTCTAAGTGCTTTGCATAGGGAACTTGACACTCCTCAAAAAACATTATTATTGCTATTCTCACCCTATAGGTAAGGAACCTGAGGTGAGGGAGGTTAGGCAGGTTGTCCAAGGTTACATTTCTAGCAAATAGCTGCAGTAGGACTGGAACCTGTCTGATCTGACTCCAAATTCTGTGATAATGTACGTTTAACCATTATACAATATTATCACTCAAAAAACTACCGGAAAGGTCAAGAAAGCAGTTTTGTTTTTAAGAATCTTTGCATAAGTAAATTACTTGTGGCTTTTGTCCCATTGTAAGGGTATTAATATACCTGTATTAGCTCTGTGGGTGTCTTGCCCAGTGGATTAACATGAATTTCACAATTAATTAGAGCTACTAACCATCACCAATTAAGATGTTCCCTTAGGATATAAACATCTTTCCATTGGGATTTTGAGCACTTTGATTGATTCCAAAAAATCTAAGAAATTAATTGTTCTTAATTCATTGGACACACTATGTGATTTAGTTTGAAATCTCAAAAAATTTATATCAGCTCCAGCTTTTCATAAATTGATTCTCTTCCCTCTGATGTTCTGCCAGTTTGCAATTCAAATAACACGTATTTTTTAAGTCTTACAATTTTAAAACTAAGAAAAATTCTAAAGGTCATTTTGTTTTCCCTGCCCTTTCAGTCAGAGAACTATCTAAACCAAAGTCTGCAGATATCTTAGGATATTTAATTTATAAAAAAGATACCCCTATTACTGATAGTAAGCTTCATAATAGCAAATTCAGTCTTCAAGGTAAGGTTAGGTAAACATAACAGGTGTTTTTCTTTGCAGTCCTCAGATATTTGGTCAAAGTTAATGAATAAATGATTTACCCACAAGTCACATTATAAAATGACTAGTAAAGACCAAAACTAGGGTTTTCTGTTCTTAGAATAACAGATTTCCCCCCGCCTAAGCTTCATGGAGACAGGACTCAGATTTCTTTCTATAGTTTCATTTAAAATAAAATTGTGTATTTCATGGGAACTTAATGTTTAATACAAAAATCTTGAAGGCATTTTTAGCTAATTAAATGTTATGTTAGCTTTTTCAATTTTACAATGCCTTTATTCAAGGCTGCCCTATTGTGGATAGATAATTATGGACTATGATTTGAGAGTTACTAGGAAAACATAATTAACCCCTCAAAATGTTCAATTTGAAATGCTTGTCAATATTAACAATGTAACCAATAAGGTAAAAGCTATCATCCCTCATAAAAATAGAAATATTCTGGGCCCCTCTGGTGGTGGAATGGATTAAGTCACAGCACTATGAAGCTATCCGGAGCCACTGCAGCACGAGTTCAGTCCCCGGCCAGGGAGATTCAAACATGGCACAGCAGACTCCCCTGCCTTGCCTGCTGCTCCCCTCAGCAGTGCATTTCAGTCTATCTGCCTGTTCTGCTCCCCACTGTCTCTAGTGAATCCTCTCATAACCCACACCTCTGGCCTGCACCCCAGCTCTTGTATGCATAAATAAATAAATATTTCAAAAAATTATAGAAATATGCTGAAGGAATAACAGAAGCTTAGAGAAATATCTGGGTCAGTGAGGGCCCCAACAGAGAACTAATGGTCTATTGAGTTTACATATTTTCCCAATAATACACTGATAATTCATTGTATTGATATCGTTGTCAGTATTATGTATTGATATTATATTCATCTTACACATTTTGCAGTTGAAGAAACTGAGGCCCATATAATGTCAACATTTTCCCATGCTTAATTATCTAATTTTCCCCATTATACATCAGGTGACATCAGTTCTCAAACGATCCAACACCTGCTGTATGAGCTTTCTAAGAAAAGTGTAGTGTTTGGCAATCTCTGTCACATAGCTAGTCTCATTCTAGCAGATTTCATGCAATTGATGGCAGTTTAACAACTGGTTCATAAAATTCTGTAATATTTAACAATTGGCTCTTGCTACTACCATGAGCTGGCTTTGCATACCACAGCCAGCACCTCTGCTCTTAATCATTAAATCTTACCATTAAAGAGAAATAAATCACCTCTGTCTTCACCTTCAAGGAATCTGCAGTCTACCCATATAATAAATTTTACCAACTTCTTTAAATTGCTAAATATGTGTCTATGTAGTGAGTGCCATTATATGTTGGCCAGAAATTCAGGGAGCAAGAGTCTTGTGAAGCAGATGGACAGGTGGGTATGGTCATAGAGATACCCCACAGTTCCTCGATGCCAAAAAGCCCTTTGTTCTCCACATCTGCTGGCAGCACAGGTCTCTGTTCTGCTTTAATCTGCAAATCCAGTCTGTAAATTCTGCCTGGATTTTCTCAGTCAAGCCCTGTTGAGGAGTTTGGTTCAGCACTATTGATTTTGAATCTTTGTGTTACTTGTTCCTCGTATATCTCCTTTACCAAACTTGAATGTCAAATTCCTGTTTTAACTATAATCTCTTCTTTGGTACACTGAATACCACAACTGTGTAGCAAATTTTGAAGGCTATTTCCTCAATATTTTAGATTGATCATTTGGTGATTTATAAAATTGATGCGTGTGTGTGTGTGTGTGTGTGTGTGTGTGTGTGTGTGTGTGTGTGTAGGAATTATGAACATTGCAAGATTTTCTGGAGAATTTCCCACCTTAACTCACCATGCCCCCGCCCCCCCCCACTAGTCTATCAAGCAAGAGGGAAAAGTCATCCTCAGAGATTTTAATATGAACAAACTCCATCCTGTAACCTACGGAGGAATATGCTGTGTGATGGTAAAGCCATAATTTTCATACCCATGAATAGCCAAGGAGCCAGATAACGAAGATTTAACAATGGGTACCCAACCTTTGATTTATGCAATCAATTCTTTAGAATGGAAGGAATTAAATCCTTCATTGCCTTCCTTCAGCATCAGTATATCTTTAGGTCAGGATCACATAGAACTAGAAGCCCCTCCCTTCATGAATAATTGCATTCTTAATGTCAATGTTCTTACCTTATCACCAAAATTAAACCAGTGTTTGCTGGAATAGATCCTACAGAGTAAAATCTGTGGGTCTGCTTCCTGGTTTTTAATCTTCATTTTTCTTTCTTTTCTTTTTCTAATTTTTCTTTTTTGTTGTTTAAAGATTTATTTATTTATTCATACAAGCTGGGGTGCAGGCCAGAGAAGTGGGGCGGTGAGAGGATTCACCAGAGACAGAGCAGGGAGCAGAACAAGCAGATAGACCAAAACACACTGCTGAGGGGAGCAGCCGGCGGGGCAGGAGAGGCCTGCTACATCATGTGGGAATCTCCCTGTCCAGGCATTGAACTCACACTGCTGCCACCGACAGCTCCACAGCACTGTGCTTAAGCCGTTTTGCCACCAGGGAGACCCTAATCTTCATTTTGATTATATAATGAACTCTGTCTAACTATCATTGAGATTTTATTTCCACTTAACAATATATAGAATTCTTTTTCAAAAGCATGTGTAGTGAAAGTATTAGGGGGGAAAAAAGACAAGTCACAGGATATCAAATGGACAGCCTGAAATCTGGGAGGAGACTGTTGGCTCATAGTAGTCCTGTGGTGAGGCAGTTTCTAGGAAGAGCAGGAAGGAGTTCAGTGGGGCTTGGCATAAATAAGTACTAATTTTCCACCTGTTGTTTCTTTTTTAAAAATTATAGTTTTGATTTGAATTTCTTTGAAGATTAGTGATGTTGAGCATCTTTTCCTGTACCTCTTTGTCATTTGTATGTCTTCTTTAGAAAATGTCTTTTTAAGTACCTTGCCCATTTTGTAATGAAGTCGTATATTTATTATTATTATTATTGCTTGCTATTGAGTTGGAAGGGTTCCTTCTATACTTGGATATTAATCCATTATCATATAAATGGTTTACAAATGTTTTTCTTACATCCTGCAGGCTGCCTTTTCCTTCTGTAGATTGTTACTCTTGCTGTGCAGAAGCTTTTAATTTTTATATAGTTCCACTTGTCTGTTTTTGTTTTTGTTGCCTCTGCTTTTGTTGTCATATCTAAGAAATCATTGCCAAAGGAATGTCAAGAAGCTGATCTGCTGTGTTTTTGTCTAAGAGTTTTATAGCCATAGATCTTACATATAAGTCTTTAATCCTTTTTGAGCCAATTTTTATGCTTGGTGTAAGGTAAGGGTCTAATTTCATTCTTTTGCATGTGGATATACAGCTTTCTCAGTACCATTTGTTGAAGAAGCTCTCCTTTTCCCATTGTATGTTCTTGGCACTCTTTCCTAATGACAGTTCATCATATACATGTGCTTTTACTTCTCAGCTGTCTATCTTGTTCTGTCTCTCTTTATGCCAGTACCATACTAAAGAAAAGATTTTTTTAAGAAAAGCTTCAGCCTGTCATGTTATAGTCTACAATTACATTGCATATGCATTGAATCAATTTTTTATTTTACCTTGTACAAACATTGCATATTTCCATTAAATAGGAATCAACTCCTATAGGGGAAGATTAAAAGAAAAGACAATTTGCAACAAAATAATTTAAAATTGTGGACATTATTTGAAAGAGCCAAGCAAAAACAACTTATTTTTTAATTTTGTTTAACATATTTTTACCACCAAGTCTGATAATATTTGATTAAGTAAAACTCTCCAGTAAGAATAAAATTTATCTGAACCCCATGTCAAATTTTGAGAGGAAGAGAAAAAGAAAAAAAGAAAGAAAATAAACTTTATCTCAGTCAGATCCTTCTGTGTTCAATAATGTAAGTGAAACTGAGTTATGAAATATTTACACAATTTTCAGTTTCCTTATCCCAGTTTTGGATATTTTAACTCTATTGTGGTTATAAATTTTGGTGTCTTTTTCTTAGTACAATCCAAATCAATTTTCCCCAGCCCTGTAACCCACATTGAGACTTCATTCTGATGATTTATTTTCTTAGAACAACAACAACAACAAACTTTCAGTTTAATCCCACTGGCTCACTGGACCACAACGCATTCTGAACACAAAATAGAGTCCATGAGAAATAACTCTTGGGGAATTAGCTTCCTTACTTTTTTACAACTTTTTTCCTTTCCCAAATTCTTTAGTAATCTTCAAAATCAATTTGATTCTTTTCTTTGATCCCAAGAGGGCACTAGTTACACATGATCTTGGTGATTTGTCATTTCCAAGTTTTTCAGTCTAATAAAAGTGTGTGGGACTTGGGTGGAGCAGCAGGCTGTAGTGCCAGTAGCCACGTGAATACTAAGCTCTCAAGCACTGGTTAACAGTTACTGATGCTCTTCCTGTCCTAGCTCACTGAATTTTTCCATGACTTTATAAAAAATGTTTTAGTACCACCTTTACTTTATGAATGAAGAAAAAGAGATTGAACAAGGTAAAATAACTTACCCAAGGAAATGTAGCCTGAGAAAGATGGAGCCAAGATTCCTTCTGGACTGATCTAATTGAAGCGGCTATTTTTAGCTCCCATAGCATTTGTCTTAGGGCTACTACAGAAATGTTTACTATAGATCACCATTTTAGAGATAAGGACAATAACTCATTCAAAGTGATTCTGTGAAGTGTGTAACTTCTGAGGACATATTTAAGGAAGAATGACATTGTATCTTTGAAAACCATTGCAGTAATCTCCCTTTTCTGTGAGGGGATATGTTCTAAGACACCTGGTGGATGCCTAAATCTACATATAGAATCAAACTCTATGAAAAAAGATGTTTTCCATATATAGACCTATGATAAGATTTAATTTATAAATTAAGCACAGTAAGGTATTAATAATGATAATTAATAATAAAATAGAAGGACCTCCCTGGTCACGCAACAGGTTAAGCGCAGCACTGTGACGCTGTCAGCAGCTGCGGTGCAAGTTCAATGCCTTGGGGAGAGTCCCACATGGCGCAGCAGACCTCTCCTGCCCCGCCCGCTGCTCCCCTCAGCAGTGTATTTTGGTTGATCTGCCTGTTCTGCTCCCCACTCTGTCTCTGGTGAACCCTCTCTTGGCCCCACACCTCTGGCATGCACCCCAGCTTGTATGCATAAATAAATAAATATTTAAAAAATAATAATAATAAAATAGAAATAAATCATAGCATAATATAATAAAACTTATGGCTGTTCTCTCAAATAGCTTATTGTATGTAATATTTTGGAACTTAGTTGACCATGGATAACCAGAACTTTGGATAGCTACTCTGGGCATAAGAGAGGAAAAAAAAATAGCCTCTCTTTTTTGGTTTTTAACTTATCTTAGTTTCTCTGGCTTAAGTACTATAAATTAGACTGACAAAAGACAAATTAATGAGTAATAAACAGAAGTTTATTAACTTATGTGTTTTGTATGTACATGAGAGAAATCAAATGATGAATAACTTAACAGGTAGCTTGACTTTATGTGAAATTTCTTTTCCATAAACTAAAATAAAATTCTCAAAATATAAATTCATTATACTATATAAGAAAAAAATTTAAAACTAGGTATCACAAAGAAAATTGTAGAAGTGGGAAAATGACTCAAACATTTGCTAATCACTGGGTCAATTTTTGAAATACACATACTTTAAAAATTATGTTTCTTTCTAGATATAATAGTTTAAGATTTATTTATTTATACATACAAGCTAGGGTACAGGCCAGAGGTGTGGGGCGGCGAGAGGGTTCACCAGAGACAGAGTGGGGAGCAGAACAGGCAGATCAGAAATACACTGCTGAGGGGAGCAGCGGGTGAGGCAGGAGAGGTCTGCCGCACCATGTGGGATTCTCCCTGGCTGGGTGTCGAACTCGCATCGCGTGCTGCCGACAGCTCCACAGCGCAGTGCTTAACCGCTGCGCCACCGGGGAGGCCCAAAATATAGTAGTTTAATGCAGATAATTTCAAATATGGATCTGAACAAAACGAATAAAGCAGTGCTATCAATTATAAATATTGTGGTATGTATCTAGCATGGACAGAATCATATTTCCCTTTGTGAGGAAGTAAGTTTGTCTTGGGCTCTGTTGAATCGAACTAATGAAAGATGGATTAAGAGTAGAAAACAAACAATTACATTTATACAAACAAGAGTTTCACAAAGAAATTAGACTCCAGAGAGCCAAATGCTTGAGTCTTACATACCAACTTAGGCTAAGCAAACGAAAAGGGACTTTGGACTTCTACATGGAATAATCAAATTTTGAGAAGGTGAAGTGAGTAAATATGTGGTAAATAAGGAATATTTTATTATGCAGATAAGAGTATCTCTGGTGAGAGGAGTTGTCCCAGAGAATAGCTGTCTTCCTTGTAAGGAACATCTTCACAAACAGAAATATATTTTATAAATGAAAGTTTCCTTTACAAAAGGAAAAAATGTATATTTCATTGTTAGACAATGGAGGGAGACAAAGCTTTTCCTGTGTCAGCTGGTTCTCAATTGCTTTTAGCCCAAAATAATCCATTTGCCAAGTAGCCATATTTTACACTGACATATTTTAGCATTCAACTTACTTTTTTTATAATTAAGAACAGGCCTTGTGCATATTCCCGTCATTTCATAATATTCCTTAACATTATTATACTTGTGATAAATATTTTATTGAATACTTTTGGACAAACACTATTAGTGTAACAACATCAGCAACAAAAAAAACAACACAACTTTATTTTTTGTTTTCACCAACCCTTTAAACTTGATTCAATGAGGGTGCTATTCCTTTGATGCTAGTAGAAAATTCTGGATGGATCCTTGTCTTATCTTCTCACTCTTAAGAACTGGTTGGCTTAGAGTCTACTCTCACTTAAAATTGCAAACATTTTAAAATCTGAAGTTTTAACAATGTTCATTTAAATGTCTTTGTGAAAATTCTGGGCTAAATTTAAAATAAAATCTTTCCTCCTTCAGCTTGGAGCTGTTTTAGTCTAAAAATATTTAATAGACTGAGTAGGTGGGGGTAGAGAGAGTATTTTGGTGTGTTTTCTATGCCTCATTTTTTCCATTCAGGTGATACAGATTAAAGGGTCATGAAAATTCTTAATTAAAAGAGTACTGTAGTAAATTGGTTTCATGTACTTTGAGACTGACATATTTAAACTTGATTGCTTTCTTAGAAAGGAAATTTGAGGATTCCTTGAAAATTTTTTTTTGGTGGTATTTCTCTTCTGTAGTTCCTTGTGATGAGTGGATATGTGTTTGTTAGTTACTTGCAACTGCTTCTTACTTCCAAGATCTTGTGGTTGTGGGTCCATCTGTCCCTCTAGGTGTCCTGTTAGAGAAAGATGCCCTCAATCAAGTTCTCTCCCTCACAAGAAACATCTGGTTCATGGGAAACATTTATGTATCCCTTGTTCTAATGACTTTGGGAGAACAGAATGATCTCAATCTGATTGCATGTTTCTGGTTTCATCCAAAACAGTCTCTTGTCCTTTAAATTTCCCATGAGAGTTTAGTCTCTCAACTATGGAATATACTAAACTCCCCTTATATTTCCTGACGGTATTCTTCATGGTCCTCTTTCTCCAAGATATTCTCATCATAGTATCTTCTCTTCAGAACAGGCAAATTAATGAGACAGAATGTAGATTAGTGTTTGCCTATATCTGGGTTTGGACAGAAATGGAAAGTGACAGCTTATGGGCATCATGTTTCTTTTCAGGAATGAAACTGTTTGAAAATTGACCATGGAGATGGTTGTATAACTTTGTGAATACACTGAAAACCATGGAATTGTATACTTCAAATGGATGAAATATATGTTATTTAATTATATCCCAATAAAGTTGTTATACATTAAAAATAATAATAATGAAGAGCAGATCCTGTAACAGATTTGTATATCTCACCCTCATCTCTTTTTTTTTTAAAGATTTATTTATTTATACATACAAGCTGGGGTACAGGCCAGAGGCGTGGGGCGGCGAGAGGGTTCACCAGAGACAGAGCGGGGAGCAGAACAGGCAGATAGATGGAAACACACTGCTCAGGGGAGCAGCGGGCGAAGCAGGAGAGGTCTGCCGCGCCATGTGGGAATCTCCCCGGCAGGCATCAAATTCACCGTGCTGCTGCCAACAGCTCCACAGCGCAGCGCCTAACCGCTGCGCCACTAGGGAGGCCCTCACTCTCATCTTTTAATAAAATGCTAGATTGGGCACTCTTTGTTGGATAGCTCCATATGTATATTTCACTAGAACCCCAAATTTCCCACATTAAAACTCATGAATTATTTCTTGATTGATAATAGAAAATTTCTAGTCCCTGAGATTTTGAAACCTTTTGAAACATTGTATGCACCCTTTCAATTTCCCAATAAGATCTACCAAATGCTCAAAATATTTCTTAAAGTATCTCTTTTATAGATATGACAATGTTGGAAAACTCAAGCAAATGAGGAAAGACATGGTGATAGTAATTTGTATCAGAACCACCATTCAGGATTATTTATATTTCACCATAGAGATAAATTTCCTTCCTCTCTGAAGTAGATATATCAATATCTACCAGTGTTTATAGGCAAAAGTACTTGAGTGAAAGCAAATTCTGCCTCTACTGCTCACAGAATTGTGAAACTTAATGTGTCTGTGATGATTAATTTTCCTGGTCATGTAATAGAACCAGCTATTTGGTAAAGTGATATTCTAAGTTTTTCCATGAGGGTGTTATAAAATAAGAATACAATTTCAATCTGCAGACTCAGTAAAGCAAATTGCACTGCACAATGTGAGAGGTGCTTGTGTAGTTCCTGAGTATATTTTTCCTTCCATTCCTCCCTTCCTCCCTTCCTCCCTTCCTCCCCTCCTCCCCTCCTCCCCTCCTCCACTCCTCCCTTCCTCCCTTCTTCCCTTCCTCCCTTCCTCCCTTCCTTCCTTGTTCCTTCTCTCCTTCCTTCCTCTTTCTTTCTCCTTCCCTCCATCCTCCCTTCCTCACTTCCTCTCTTCCGCCCTTCCTCCTTTCCATCTATCAACATCTATCTATCCTAGTATTTCTTTTTCTCTGGAGAAATACTAACCAAGACTCAGTTTCAGTGAGGACAATTTTGGTTCCAAGTTAAAGAAATCCTCATTCAAACTAACGAACTTCATTGAGGACAGAGTGACTTTCAGTTCATTCAAAGTCTAATACACATTACTAAGGATGCATATTTTTTCATCCCCATAGTATGTTATGCTCATGGTCAGTTTTCCCCTCAGACTGCTATGATGGCTACAGGTGGTCATGTTTTGGACCAGACAATCATATTCAAAGGAAGATGCTAAAATATTCCCTCCCATTCTCTCTGCTGTTAGTAACTATGAAACTTAATAGACAATTTCTCTTCATGACTTAAGAATTAAGGTATAGTTCTACAATTACTGGTATAAGTCTTATTTAAATAAATGAGTATGGGGTGGACTCAGATGAAGATTAAATAATTGATAAAATTGGTATTCTTTTAAAAAAGAAATAAGTAGGTAGTTGCAATAAACTGAACCACCACATACTCTAATCTTCAATTTCTCTCTACAGAAAAAGGACAAAGGGGTAACACTACCTACAGTGGTTGTGAGAGCTGGATTGTATTCTGCACTTAATAAAAGTGCTTAGCACAGTGATTGATGCTTTAGGCTCACTTGATAATTTCTAGATATAATTTACTGGATGATTCATATTTTATTTTTCATTATCTACCGCTTAACAAGGAATCTATAAGAAAGAGAAAGATGGGGAGACCAAAAGAAAAAAAAAAAGGAGAGAAAAAGAGGCAGAAAGTTTCTGCCTTTCTTTTTTATGTACTAGTTTATTGTTCCCAATATGAGATTAAATGTTAGCTGACAGTGCCAGATCAGAATAGAGCTATTGTCATTGAACAGAACAGATTACCCTTGAAACTGATGTTTTGAAACTGGGATTATATTTTATTCCATTGGATGTACTTTTAAATTCTGGAGGTAAATATTTGCCTGTCACAATTATTATTTCCATGCTCCTCCCATACCTTATTTGAATTACACAGGTAAATATTCCTACTTCAATTATAATTGAGGACATTCATGGTAGAGAACAGAAAGTACTTAGATTCATAATAGATCATAAAGAGGTACTTATACCCATAACCATTTGTTAATTATGAAAAACCAAAAAAAAACTGACTTAGTGAACCTATATCTACTATTTTTAAATGTGAGAAAACATCCTAGATGATGAGTGTTAATTATGTTTAGGGTGTTTTTTAAGAAAAAAACATGAATATTTCAATGTCTTGAAATATTTCAATTCAATTTTTGTTAGTTACATATATGTAGATATTTAGAGCATTATTGATTGAAGATGAAAGGCCTATTAATTATTTAATGGCATACAATAATAAATTTAATATCAAACAGTAATAAAAGCACAGTTGAAACAATATGAAAACTATCTAATGACTAAATATCTACTTTTTATAAAGTCAAGATATAAATAGTTTATAACCCAGGTGTTTAGTCTTCTGGTTGAGTTTTTTTTAAATCCTTTCTGGAATTTTTCACTGCATTGAATATATAGTAAATTTGGGGAAATTGTCTTCTATTCAGTAGTCACTTTTCCAAAACAATGAATAATATACTACTTACCTTTTAATTAGCTCATCTTTAATACTATTTAACTGAGCCTTTATTTATTTTTAATTTTTAAGATTTATTTGTTTATTTATGCATACGAGGACTGGGGTGTATACCAGAGGTGCGGTGGGAGGGGGTTGGGGGTGAGAGGGTTCACCAGAGACAGAGTGGGGAACAGAATAGGTGGAGCCACTGAAATACACTGCTGAGGGGAGCAGCGGGAGAGACAGGAGAGGTCTGCTGCACCGTGGGGGTCAGCTCCCTGGTTGGGGAATCTAACTCAGACTGCAGAGATGACAGCACTGAGACTTGACCCCTAGGCCACCGGGGAGGGCCCTAGTTGAGCCTTTAATTTCTCTCTGAAACATATAATGTTTTCTGGTAGAAGTCCTGCACATTTTTGTAAGAAATTATTTCTAAGTATTCCATGAATTTTGGAGCCATTAATATGTTATTAATTTTATAATTTGTTTTTCTAATTGTTGTTGCTTTAGAGAAATATATAAAATGACTTTGTGTCTAACATGGCTAAAACCAGCTATTAATGTGAACAGTATGATGTCTTTTGAATTTTCTGTGTTCACCAATATATTATTTGCAAATGCTGACAGATCAATTCCTTTACATTTTTAATTGTTTTATTTTTTTCTTTGCATTTTTATATAAGCTAGGCTTTCTCATGAAAAGTATACAAATACAATAACTAGGAAACAATTCTTGTTTTCAATATCCAAGAGTAAGTTTTTAATAATATATTATTAAGACTGTATTACTGATAAGGTTACCCCTTATCAGATTCATAATGTTTTCTAAGAGATATTTTGGTTAAATCTGAGAATGGAGCTTGAGTTCTATTACCTTATCCCTCTGTGGTTTTTGAGATGGCATATGTTTTGTCCTGTATTCTCTTAGCATAGTAAATCATATTTGTAGATTTAGGAAAGTTTGAATGTTAAAGTAACTTTACAAACTTTGAATAAGCTCAATAGACTTTTAATACATACATATTCACTGTACTCATAGGGTTTGTCAATTTTTTAATATAGTTTTGGCATATTATTTATGAGAAAGATTGATAAATTTCTTTTCTGTAATGTTATTTTCAGTCTTCACGATAAAGATTCTCATAGCCTCATAAAGAATTGCAGCAGTGTTATATAAGATTTGTGTTTTTGTTTTTTGTAAAATACTTGGTAAATTCACAGGTAATCTAACAAGATCTGAAGAACTGTGTAAATTTTTAACTAGAATATATATATATTTAATAAAGTAGTATTCAAATTTTCTTTTTTCACATTTAATATAATAGATTAAGAAAGAAACTATCAATTTTATATAAGTTTAAAACTGTATTGGCTAAGATATTTTGAATATCTTATCTTAAAATGCATAATTTGTTCGGCATTCTCTGTCCCTGCCTTCAGATAGCTACATCCCATTGGCTGCAGTAGTTTTAAATTGTTCATTGAGCTAAACTGGTAGTATTCTTTTTACTTTGCTTGGACAATTGATTGTATTGATAATTATCAGAATAGGGAGGGATCAAAAGTTTGTCCTCATAGAAACTCATTTTACAAAATTGGAAGAAATTTTATGCGTTGTTGCCCCATTTTATGTTTTATCAGAAGAAATAGTGTTTTTTTTTTTGCAACAGGAGCATTATATTCCAAAGAATTTATAAGTACTTACCCAGAGCCTTTAGGCTAATCTATATCATCCACAATTTATCGAAATTGAAAAGGGCAACAATGATCTACTAACCCAAAGAATATGGTTGACATGTCCTGGCTTCATGGAAATTTGCTGAACCTATTTTGCTGAGGTTATCCTTTTTCTGCACTTCTATTTCATCAGCTTACTCCCTCAGTCATGAGAAACTGCAGGAAAAGGGGAGAAGTGCCCTGACCTGCATATAATCCAGATTTCTGTTCCATGCAGTATGTCAAAGAGTTCATTAAGATTAAAATACCTTTTTAGTCAGGAGGGCTTTAGCTATGAAGGGTTTTTTGGTGACAGAAAACGGAGGAATTTCACTCCCTGATTTCAAAATATACTATAAAGCTGTAATAACTAAAACAGCATGGAACTGGAACAAAAAAGACACAAAGACCAATGGAACCGAATAGAATACCCAGAATTAAAGCCATATATCTATCAACAACTAATCTTTGACAAAGGAGTGAAGAAAATACAGTGGAACAAGGACAGTATATTCAATAAATGGTGCTGGGAAAACTGGACAGCCATATGCAAAAAAATGAAGCTAGACTACTGCCTCACACCCCGCACAAAAACCAACTCAAAATGGATAAAAGACCTAGACGTAAGACCTGAAACCATAAAATTTATAGAAGAAAATACAGGCAAAACTCTACACGACATACATCTCAGCAAAATCTTTAACAACACATCCCCCAAAGTGAAGGAAGTGAAGGAAAAGATAAACAGGTGGGATTAGATCAAAATAAAAAGCTTCTGTACAGCAAAAGAGACATTAACCAAGACAAACAGACACCCTACCAACTGGGAAAAGATCTTTGCACACAATACATCCGATAAAGGACTGATAACAAAAATTTACAAGGAACTCACGCAACTCAACAAAAACAAAGCCAATAACCCAGTCAAAAAATGGGCAGAAGAGCTCAAAAGGTACTTCTCCAAAGAGGAAAAGCAAATGGCCAACAGATACATGAAAAAATGTTCAACATCACTTATAATCAAGGAAATGCAAATCAAAACCACAATGAGATACCACCTCACACCTGTAAGGATGGCACACATTAAAAATGCAGGCAACAACAAATGCTGGAAAGGATGTGGAGAAAAAAGAACTCTTCTACACTGCTGGTGGGAATGTGAACTGGTTCAACCACTATGGAAAGCTGTATGGCGATTCCTCAAACTGCTAAACATGGAGCTTCCATACGACCCAGCAATCCCACTTTTGAGAATTTACCCAAAGGACAAAGAAACTAATCTGAAAGGATACATGCACCTGTATGTTCATTGTGGCACTGTTCACAACAGCAAAGGTATGGAAGCAACCCAGATGTCCAAAAATAGATGATTGGATCAAGAAGATGTGGTACATTTACACAATGGAATACTATTCAGCATTCAAAGAAGATAAACACATGCAATTTGCAGCGACATGGATGGAATTAGAGGGGATCATACTCAGCGAAACAAGCCAGAAAGAAAGAGAAAAATACCAAATGGTTTCACTTATAACAGGACTATAAGGAAACCAAATAGGAGAGAGACATGTGGGGGTGGGTGGGGGGAGAGGGTGGATAGGGCACAAAATGGAGTAGAAAATGACACAAGGGACCATGGAGATGGATCACGGGTGAATTGGTTGTGGGTTACCCAAGGGAAATACAAAATGTAAAGATATAAATAACAATAAAAATATATATTAAAAAATAAAAATAAGATTAAAAGACCAAAGCAGGACTTACAACCACATACTATTGTCAAGAAATCAAGTAAAAGTGAAAATTTCTGAAAGATATGTAATTCATTATCAATTGTACATACGGCACTAACTATAGACAAAGAATATTGTAAAAAATAGATTAAAGAGCAGTATGAATTTTTTGAGTTTTGATGCATTCATAAATAATAAAATAATTTGATAAATATTACTGGAAAAGGATAATCAATGTTTGCTGATTTTTTTTAATGTATAGAGTGAAGAAATGAGGCTAAACATTACTTGAAGAACAAATTATTCCTATATTAGCTGATAAATATATCTATTTAAATGCTGAGAGGGTTAATAAACATTAATGTGCATGCAATATACTTTGAAATTCGTTTACAATTTTTCTAATTGTTTTGCTTCCAAATATGATGATATGTAATTTCGATTAAAAATGAGAAGTGATCAGGTTGCTTTCTATGCTAAAAGTCTTCATATCTGGTTGCTATGACAATTGCCTTAGTTATTCTTTCCTCTTTTGTTGATTTATCTCTTTTTGATGTTATAAGGAGAGGTTTTCTAGGTAAGGAATTTGATTTCTTAATGCTTTAAGGATTTTTAAGAAATAAAAAATAGCTTCTAGTTAAAGCCTCTGCATTCCAGACTGTATGTCTTATTTAAGATTTAAAATGAAAAAGTTGATGTTTTGTCAAAAGAGAATGAACCTGTCTTTTGTGGAGAATCCAAACTTTTATTCTTTTCATATTGCAAGGACTAATTGCACCTTCTGTTAATTGTTCTTTACCCATGGAGGTCAATATTTTACTTGATTTTTGTCTTGTTATTTTGTCAAACAATAAAATATTTCCCTAGATCGCTGGCTCATCTTAATGATTAGACTCTGAAGAAAATAATACTAAAACATGAGTTAGAAACCTAAGTTCTCATTCTAATTTGTCACTAAAAAGTTCTAACTGGAAAAATCACCTGGATTCCCTGGGAACTATGGCTTGTTTTTAAAGAAGAAGCTGTTAATTCAAATGATTGTCTCTTTAAAAACAGTGCAACTTTCTTTTTAAGATTATCTTCTTAAAACATGTTTTAAAGAATTACCTTTGTGTCTTCTATGAAGTTACAATAAATTAAGTCAATAAATATTTATTGGGTTCCTTTTTATAACATGCACACGCCCATGTCCTCCTCATAATGTAGAGTCACATGAACTTTTCCAGAGAACATTAATCTGCACAAAGAAATCATTCATATCAAAAAATCTTGTTGATCTGTTTAAAGCAGAAAAGAGTAATAACTAATTGACAGGATGAATTTATTATACCTATGTATCTCCAAATGTACTAGCTGGGTGATTTGCTGAGTAATGTTGAGTAGCCCAGTGGTTTTAAAACCTTAGTGTGACTCATCATCACTTGTAGAACTTATTGAAACATATGGATCCTCTCAAAGCGTTTCTGATTCATTGTGTTTGAGTTTTGGCTGGTAAAGGATCATTTCAAACAACTTCCTGGGCAAACCCAATGCTTTTGTCCTGGCCTACAATGACCCTGTGATAACCATTGAAATTACAAGTCTAGATAATTCTTGAAAAATCTAAGATGTTTTTGCTTGAAGTGTAGCTAGCCATGTAGATATAAGTATATGTTTTAGGAAACCATATGCCAAAGACAACATTATTGTTGTGTTATTGTCCTCTGTGAATTATATAAAAGTTCTTGTTGAATTAAGAAATCACTTTTCCAAGCAAAAGCAAAAAGGAACAAGTAAGACTACATCAAACAAAAAAGCACAACAAAAGAAAGTATCATTAAAATGAAAAGACATGATTCTGAATGGGCGTAAATTTGTACACATAGTTCATCACAGAAGGGGATAATATCCAAGATCAATAAAGAACTCACACAATTCAATTAAAATCAAATAACCCAATCAAAAAATCAGCAAAGGGCCTCCCCTGTGGCGCAGCGGTTAAGTGCTGCGCTGTGGAGCTGTCGGCAGCGGCGCAAGTTCAACGCCTGGCCAGGGAGAATCCCACATGGCGCGGCAGACCTCTCCTGCCTTGCCCGCTGCTCCCCTCAGCAGTATATTTCTGATCTGCCTGTTCTGCTCCCCACTCTGTCTCTGGTGAACCCTCTCACCGCCCCATGCCTCTGGCCTGTACCCCAACTTGTATGTATAAATAAAATAAATAAATAAATCTTAATCTAAAAAAATCAGCAAAGTATTAAATAGACACTTCTCCAACAGAGACATGCAGATGGCCTACAGACACATTAAAAAGTGTCTCGTCATCACTTAACAGCAGGGAGATGCCAATCAAAACCACAATATGATACTACCTTATACCTGTGAGAATAGCCCATATCAAAAAGAAGAATTACCAAGTGTTTGCAAGGGTGTAGAGGAAAAGGAATCCTTAGACACTGTTAGTAATGTAGGCTGGTCCAGCCCCTATGGAATACAGTATGGAATTTTCTCAAAAATGTTGAAAATAGATTTCCTGTATTATCGAGCAATTTCACTGCTAAGTATCTACCTGAAGAATGCAAAAGCATTAATTCAAGAGGCTCTGTATCCTACAATGTTCGTTGCAGTCCTTTTTACAATAGCTAAGTTTTGGAAACAACTTAAATGCAAAAAAACAAATGAGTAGATTAAGAAGATGTGATGTGTGTATATACAATGGAATACCACTAAGCTATAAATAAAGGCAAACTCTTGCCATTTGCTAGAACATGGATGGAACTGGACAGGATTATGCTAAGCAAAATAAGTCAAAATGAAAAAGGTAAATACTGGATGATTTTACTCATATGTGGAATATAAAGAAACAAAGACAAAGGAACAGACAGAACTAAACCAAAATAAACCTTAAAAATCTGACTGCAGAATTGGGCCTCCCCGGTGGCGCAGCAGTTGAGCGCTGGGCTGTGGAGCTGTCGGCGGCGGTGACGCGAGTTCGACGCCCAGCCGGGGAGAATCCCACATGGTGCGGCAGACCTCTCCTGCCTCGCCCGCTGCTCCCCTCAGCAGTGTACTTCTGATCTGCCTGTTCTGCTCCCCACTCTGTCTCTGGTGAACCCTCTCGCCGCCCTACGCCTCTGGCCTGTACCCCAGCTTGTATGTATAAATAAAAAAAAAAATCTTTAAAAAAAAAAATCTGACTGCAGAATTGAAGCTACCAGATGAGAAAGATCAAAGTTGGAAGTAAAATGCAGAGTGGGCCCAATGGACTGTTGTGAAAAAATATGTGTATCTTGGTGGGGAGCATGGTGATGAAATACACATCTGAAGAGATGTGATCCTATACCTCCCCTATATATGGTACTGTATACCAGTGTTACCTGGTAGTACAGTTAAGGGACCTCCCTGGTGGTGCAGGGGTTAGAGTCTCAGCACTATCAAGCTATCACCAGCCACTGCCGCATGAGTTCAATCCCCAGCCAGGGAGCTAACCCACATGGTGCAACAGATCTCTCCTGTCTCACCCACTGCTCCCCTCAGCAGTATATTTCAGATCCATCTGTTCTGCTCCCTACTCTGTTTCTGGTGAGCCCTCTCATCCCCCATACCTCTGGCCTACACGCCAGTTAATGTATGCATAGATAGATTTAAAAAAATAATTATACAGTTAAAAGAAGAAGAAATTACTTTTCATTTTAGTGTCTGTTTTGAAGAAAAAACATGAATTAGTGTTTGATTTCAAGAACTACATAGCATGAAGGAAAAAGCAAGTTTTTTTCCTTGCTTTTTATATTTTGGGGTCAGTCTCCTTAAAAGGTCAAATAGGCCTTCCTCAATATACCCAGAATATGTAACCTGGGTATGGGAACTAGAGGTCAATCAAGGTCCTCTGAGTCTCTGGAGATCTATCATCATTACTTGATAAATGCAGATAGTTTGGTGGTTAGAGCAATGAGAATCCTGAAAGCAAGACGAATTGTCCATCCTTGCCTAAGTCCCTAATTACAGAAGAGCTATCTAGAAGAAGTAGTTTGGAAGGTTTCATCCAGCTCTAGGTTCATCAGTGTACATGTTCTATCTATCTATCTCAGAATGTCATTTTTACTCTCAGAGTAAATATGAGATAAACTTCTTCCTTTTCTGCCGTGTGAAACCTCTACCTCGCTCTCCCTGATGCCCCAGGGCCTGAAACATGAAATAAATATCCAGGTTCACTCCTTTCTGTAGAATTTAAAACCATGGAATTTCTCCATATGTATGTTATTAATTTGATTGTTTTCCCTTTGCTAACCCATCTGATGTTGTTTTCATTACCCATCCAACCCAAGAAGAACCCATAGGGATAGGGAAAGATTTCCTTGGTATCCAGACAATATAACCTGCAAATATAAAACATAAGATCATGTGTAGAGCTCAATTATTATGTTTTTATTTTACAAAAAAGTCACTTAAGATTTTTTATTGCATGCTTCTTGACATGTATTCACATTTCAATTTTATTGTGTGGTTATTTCCCATACATAAATCAACAATGTTTCCTTTTAAGTAATAATATTGTCTCTTCTAAAGAAGAAAGTATCATCTCCATAGTTGACTTGCAAACAGATTTTTTTTTATCTTTGGTTTATATACAGAATTTAGATAGCTTTCTAGATGTTTATAAATAGCTTGTTATTTGGCTTTAAATATTCTAATCATTTATATTTCTTTTTCACTCATGCATTCATCGTCTTCCAGTTACCTGAAAGAACAAATCTCTTTTTATCATACTTAGAGACTCATAAACACCAGTGAAAATGGGAAGAGATATTAGATTTAATTAAGTCCAGTCTTTAAAAATCATACAAAGAAGAGTGAGCTCAATACTATGAATTATTTATGAAAATCACTAAAATTGTGAATCTGAACTTGAACTTGAACTCAGTTATTCTGATACCCAGACCAATCCTCTCATCACTCTTTTATAAAGTTTATCCCATTTATTTTGTACATAGGTGATGATGTTTTCTCTTTCCTTTCCCAGAAAACTGTAGAATTCAGTCACTGAAACGGAAACTACCTCCTAACACATGGTTTGAGTGAAGGTCTAAATGTGATTGAAATGTCATGCAAGTGTATGTTTTAACTACGTGTGACAAATATTAGGTAGCTAATGTTTGTCTATAGATTCTTAAATAATTATATCTGTCTAATTAACATCACATATTTCATGATAAGGTTGCTGAAGGTTAAAAAGAGAATTAAAACACTCAAGATGACAATCAACCTGTTCCCCCACAAAAACGTGTGGCCGATGTCTGCCAGATAGGTGAGCTTAACCAAGAGCCACTAAAACCACCCAGCAGAGCCCCATCTAAATTTTATATCCTTACAATTTTAAGTCAAATAAGTGGTTATTGTTTTAGGTTATTATTTAAACTTGTATTAAATAATGGAATAATATTTGAATCCAGGTCTTTCTGCTTCTAAAACTATAGGCTAGGTGATCTGTGCCATCCAAGCTTTGCAAACATTTCTATGCATTTAATTTGCAATGCTCAAGAGAAATATTCTAGCGTGTGTGGCAAGTAAAGCAGTTTTCTAGAAGATAACAACTAACTCCCTATGTTTATATTTCTATTTGCCTATTTGTTTGGTAAGTCATCACTGGCCCTTTGTTTTTCCAGGTGATTGTCTAGCTTCTCCATCTTTCTGCACCGTGTCTGTATCGCATGACCTACATTTTTGCAGCAGGTATTTTCTACCATGTTGATGAGTTGCTTGACATTGTTTCCTAGCATGGTGATAATGAAGGGAAAGCTACTGGATATACACTCATTGATATGGCTTATTCCATTGTACCAAAATAGTTCTGAATACTAGTAAAAATTAAAATTAGTAGTCTTGGACCTTAGATAAGTTGGATACATCACAGTCAGGGCTTTCTCAGAACATTCTCAGCAAATTGTACTAAATTGTGTGATATCCCAAAAGTCACTGCTTTTACAAGTTGGAGCCCAGCATTCCTATGGGGATTATTATAAGTGCTATGTATATGTGGAGATATAAGACATATACAGTCATATACCCAAGCACATCCATTTACCTACTCTGATTATCTGTAAAATCAAACTGTAAGAATCTGTTGTCCTTGCCTGTTAAGTATCACAATAGAATTGCACAATCTGGCACAATTAACTCTTCTGTGCAGGGCCTTCCTATTGTGGAAATAACAGGGTTATGGCAGGTCAAGTTTCTGGAACATTGTCAGAGCTAGGACAGAAGGCATTAACAACACCTGCCGTTGCTGTGAACAAAGGCGTATTGCATTTATACAGTGGTTTTCATCACAGGGTATCCGTTAGCCTCAAAGGGGAATGCAGAGCTCCTATTCAGAACCTAGGAGAATACTTCTCTTTTCAAAGCTCAGCATGTGACTCACCTATATTCAATGTCATATGGACCACCCTCCTATCTCAACCCCAGAAGGGTCAGAAAAAAATGATTTTCTATATAACAACCCCAACCCCCCTTTGCCCATTGTAAATGTGAGAGCCAGTTCTACATAATCACATCTGGAGGGATTGTCAAATGTGGAACGTGACTGAGTCCAAAAATTACTTTCATTTAGAAGGATATTAGACAGTTCTTATTCAGTTAAGATAAGGACAAGCAACGATGCAAGCCAAATGGAGCTATTTAAAGAGAGCTTGGAGCTGCTTCTCTGGAGAAGCTATATTTTTAGCAGGACAGCCCTTAGAAAACATGATTATTATTTTGACAAAATAGCCTCATTTTCTTTACAAGGATCTGCATGGAAGACTGACTGACTGAGTTATTAATTGATTTTTTTTTTTTTTTTAGATTTCTGATCTCTCTAAGGGTAGGTCTTCCAAACAGCTAGTGCTCCTGTTTCTAATTACTCATCCTCACGTCCATTTCCTTCACCTCAGAAATGTCTGAATGTACTCCACGTATCACAGTAGTGTTGTGCAAAATGCAACCCGACAGGAATATTTAAAATTGTTCAGAGAGCACAGTAGGAACTAATGGGACTTGTGTGGGCTGTCTACAGTACAGTGTGCCTATCTCGGATTTTTTTGTATTCATGTCGAGAATGAAGTTGAGGGCTCAGGCAATGCAGGTGGACTCCTGGTATGTCCCTTCTGGCCATTTCAATACAAACAAATAAACAAGAGCCCGGCAAGGAGAAGAACAAATGCCCAGCTGCTTGGCATTGCTGGGGCATCCACGCAGCTGCCTGGGCTTTGTTTCACAGACAGAGCAAACCTCAGGAAATTTCCTCATAAAAGACAAAGAACTAGCGCAAGGGAATCTTAAATAAGAGGAATACACTCTGAAAGGTGTCAGTATAAGTGGTTTTGAACAAAGGGAAATAAAACAATGCTCACCTTAAGTGTGTGAAGTACCTCTTGTTTCTCTGATTGAGTGGATGGGAAAGAAAGAGACAAGAATAAAAAAAAAATAAGTACTTCAGTTTGAAGAAAAGACTAAGTTATGAGACCGTGAATACTAGGAGAGAATGGATAGAAAGACAAATTTTGATTTGGTGTTTGAAATTTACTTTAAACTTGTATCTGTAAAATGCTACCATTTTCAGTAAATGATGATTTTTTTTTCTTTCAGTGTATGAATAGTTCCCAGAAAATTAATTATTTAATGCATGCATGTAAGTAGTTAAGTGTTATTATATACAAGATACTTCATTCCCACAAAATATCCCACAATACATCTATTAAGACCACTTCTGTAATTCAGACAGAATCTTAGAATTCACGTAGTAAGAGTTGTAGACTAGATTCTCTAGAGTTACGGATTTTGAATGAATTTCCTAATCTCCATCTCAAGTTTTTCTCATGTTGGAGAAAGGATAAACAAAATGGCCTTGGATCTCCTTATGGCTTTAGACTTCGAGATAATCTGTCATGGTACTGACACCAGAGCAGATCCCGACTGTCCACTATGTAAATGTGTCTATGTTTACTCTTCTCTTTGAAACATACCTAATCTATTAGTCTTTTCAGTTTCTTCTAATACTTCCAAGTCAGATAATACCTGATTTTCCTTCTCACTACATGCCCTCAAATGATGTATTTCTAATTTGTCTGCAATGAAAAACTTTACAAAGTCAGTTCATGTTCAATATTGATACTAGGAGGAAAATAACAATGTGAATCATTGCTATCAACTGAAGAGTACCCCCCTATTCATACTCATATTTTGTAAATACATCTGCAGACCTGAATATTTTATGAACCATATGTATTGTGTATAGTATGTATTATATACTACACACTGTTTTTTCTTTGATATAAAATACATTGCGTATATATAGTAGCTGTTTGTTTTATTTGCATAACTATGACCTGAACTGATTTGGATTAAACATTCTTTTGAAATTTGATTCCTAAAGACTGAATTATGAAAACAGCAGCCCTATCTAGCAGGAACATTTCTTGTTGTTTTTATTCTTTCTACTTTATTGTTTTAAGAAATTATATATGTAAATATATGTAATTATATAAATTATATATGTATATAATCAAGATATAAAAATAAGAACTACCAAGATTTCTATGTCATTTGTGACAATGCCATGACATTGTTACAGTGTCATTGGAGATAAAAATGCTGTATCCTAACCCTAGATTCAGGCTTTCAAGACATTGAACCCTAGTCACTAGCAACTCCCATACATTGTTTTATCAGTACTGCTCATTTTAAAATATAATTGCACACAAGCAATCACAGCCTCTGATGCAAAGGAAAAAGGAATTACATCACTCCTGTATGTCAGATTATAATACATACCTTTTCCATCCTTGCGATCCCTACCTCCACATGACTCCAAGTTTTGTGTCTTTACAGTGCCCGATAGAATTTTGTTGTCATATACAAATATGCTATAATTTTAAAATTCTCTATGTAGAGTAAAGATCTCAATTTCTATCAAATGAAGCGTTGCTTTTCTTCATAGATTCTGAGATTATTCTATACAAAAATAATTCACTAAATGTATATTTATATTTGTCTTTATTTGTTCTATGCCTTTCTCATTTATATGTGCCATTGTATTAAGTAGCTTGTAAATATGGCAAAGACTCTCATTAATTTCTTATGTCAATTCTAAAGCATCCTCAGATTTCACTACCTGTAATAGAAAATATCTCAATAGTTTTTTCCCCTATGTTTATTCTCAGGTGAACATGGGAAAATATTATTCTCCTGTTATTGCATATGCATATAATTGGCTTAAGTATTGTGACAATTGTGTGGCTGTGGCATTATTATGTCATTGGCCTAAAAATAAAGAGGGACTCCCCTGTATAATTATATTGCTACATATTTGAGGTGAGTTCTACTTGACAAGTGAAATAATTTATTGCTTATCACACTTCCTATACAGTGTGTTTCACTTGATTAAGGTCAACTATTCAGATTAAAGGCTGGAACCAAGAGGAGATTTGAAATGGGTCTTCTGGGCTTGGTGGTGATCACAAAGGAAATGGGGAAACCAAATAATAGCTCCAAATTGTGAGAAAATACCTCCCTGTCTGCAGATGGGCAGGCAGCCAGAAGGGAAGAAAGCCAGGAATATATCTGTGAAGTTGCAGCAGACTTTCAGAGCTAAGGAGAAAGTAAGTGATATTGGATCAGAACTTCTACCTTGAAAACAAGCTTTAATTTTGAGGTCAGCTGTTATTTGCTATTTGTTCATTGAGTGTGTAGGATTCCTTTCTATTAGCTACAACATTAAATTAATATTTTACAAATATTTATAACTGCTACTGGAAAGTTTGGTGTTTCAGCATTTGAATATTTTTTTTAATATTGATTTTTGCTCATGGTTTATTTCCTTTATTCTCCCATTGTTGAGAATGGATTATTCTTTTTCAAGCTTCACTTCAAATTCTGTTTCTTAATGTAGTACCAAATGTCCATCGTATCAATTACATTAAGATAAAATGTTTATCTCATGTGGTACAGTCAAAAGGTTATGTCCATGTGTCATAAAATTGTGAATTGATAATGTCATTTTTCAGGATTAAGTGATTTTTAACTATTTCTTGTTTACTGAGTAAAATCATTCAATACAATTCATAACTATGAATACAATAAAACATGCAATGTTTAGTAACTGTTTGACACACATATTATAGTTTTCACTGCTGTTTTTGTTATTATTTTATTAACTGAGAAAAAACATGAGGAGAACATTCACATGCTTAACCAGAAAGCAACAACACATTTTTATTTCCATTTCAGGAAATTTTGAGTTATTTAAAAATAATGAAAAGGAACCTTTGTACAATGCTGGTGGGAATGTAAGTTGGTATAGTCACCAGAGGGAAAAACATGGAATTTCCTCAAAATTTTTAAAATAGAACTACCATATGATCCAACAATTCCACATCTGTGTATTTACCCAAAGAGAATGAAAATACTAATTCAAAAGATATATGCCTCCCTCCCCCATGCTAAATGTAGCAACATCTATAATAGTAAAACTATGGAAATTATCTAAGTGATCACAGGTGGCTGACTAGAAATAGCACTCTTATTTGCACTGAATGATGCAGCATGAAAATACATAATAACAGAACTTAAGAGATATTGATAACAGTAATATGAGGGGAATTTAGTAGCCCATTTATAATAATAGAGACATCAGTAAGACAAAGGATAAATAAGTAAACAATGTCTTCGAATGAGGAGCTAAATCAAATAGGCCTAATAGAACGTTCCACCCTAAAAACACTACATACACATTTTTTGTCAAGTGCATGTGGAACATTTTCAAGAATAGACCATATGTTGGAATCCAAGTCAATTGTTAACAAACCTATAAAGATTGAAAGTATACCTAGTACATTCTCTGACCATAATGCCATAAAATTAGAAAACAACTATAAGAAAAAAATAGGAAAAAATGTGAGTACATGGAGATTAAGCACAAGCTGCTTAATAGCAATCAGATAAAGGAGGAAATTAAAGCAGTAATTTAAAAATATCTTGAGATGATAGAAAGTCATGACACATTACCATAATCTATGGAATGCAACAAAAACAATTTTAAAGCGGAAGATAATTGAAATATAGGCCCACATTAAGAAGCAAGAAAAATCCCCCCGCACACACCCCTCTCCAAAAAGGACTTGGAAAAATGCTGTATTGTTTTTTCATGAGAAAGCCAGGAAGACAGCATTGGGAAGGCCAGATCTCCAATGAAGATTTTATTTGTAGTTCACAATACAAACAAGGATTCTGCCCCCAAACTTTGCCAAACCTATTGATTTCTATGTTTTGTTTATTTGTTTGTTTCTTTGCATGTGCCTCTCACTTGTCTTAGATTTCCAGAAGTACTTCTGCTTTTTGAATTATATATGAATTATACTTGCTAATATGATAGAAGGAATATATACTTCTCAATAAAGTTGAAACGGCTTGGAGTGGGAAACTGGGCTGTAATAATGATTCCTTGAGGCATGTAGGCATAAATAAGAATTCCTCCATTCAAATCAGGACCCTTGTTCACTCTAACTTATACACATTTCCCCAAACTTTTCCTCTTATGACAATCTTACTCTGCCATTGGCTGACTGTATTGCTGATCCTCATAGCAAATCTTTACCATTGGCATAAATTGCCTTATATTTCTGATGATTTTCTTTTATGTGAACATTTGCCTCATTTCTCATTTCAAAATAGAGTGATCATTTTGAAAACAAAATGCACATTCTTTGTAACTGAACCTTTCCCAGACAGTCTCATATAGAGGAGATACACAATGAATAGTTGATGACTAAAATATTTTGAAACCCAAATCTAAGGATGCAGTTATAAATTCATAAAACAATCCATTATTATACCACTGTGAATATATGCCGGGTTTGATCATGTCATATGACTTGCTGTGGTTAGCAATTTGATATGTATGGTCGTCTACTGTGACAGTGAATTCCAGTGTACAGTGTCAGTTTTTTAATGTATCACAGAATGCAATAATAGTGTTTGTATATTAGTCCATTTAAACTTGTTTAAGACTATGAGTATGATATATAAGGTATCTGTTGTACTTATCATTAGTAAAGAGTAGCTTGGAGTTTAGAGTTGATAATTTATATATTGGATTCTATTTTAAGAAAAGATTAACTTCAATTATCCTCATTTTAGAAGTTGTTTTTTTTTTGGCTTCTGAATACCAAGTTTTTCTTAATGTGTGCCTTTGGAATACACGTATGTGTGTGCTAGCATATTTCTCTTATTTCAGTAATAAATTTAAGAAAACAAATATAAAAGGCTGATGAGAATGTTGGAATGTCCTCTTTGGATAGTTATATAATTGCCATGAATTTGGCCAGGTGTAGCTAAACGATATTTCAGGCAAAGAACTAATAGCAAAGCTTTTTACACAGTAATTTCCTGGGTAAGGTTCAACAAAATGAAAACTCATCAGAAGCCCTGCTGGGATTCCATCAGCAAGCATTTATTTGTAGTCGCATGTACACCTGCTTACATAGTAATAATACACCAGTGAGTTAAGTCACTATGCCAATGCAAATTAGCTTTATTTCAAATCTAACACTGGAATCTAGCAGATATGCTAACCAGACAAATGGATTGCCACTAGATGGATAGACTAAACTGGAAAAATATTATACAGCAGTTGCCTGTTTCTCTTGTTGCTTTTGATTGTAGATAACCTTTTATGAAAAATCTTCTCTTCCATAGTTCCTACTATTTAGATGAAGAATTTTCAGCAGATGTTTTGCTCCAATGGTGCAGCAGTATTGCTTAATCTGCAATGTGATTCTTAAACCCAAGAGATTCGTGCTGCTTAATTCAAACTTAAAATCTATTCAGCAAATATTTATAGAGAACCAAGTCTGTGTAAGGCCTAGTACTAGTTACTGGAAATAGGGGTGGGACATAAAAGGTGAGCAGTAATACCACCTGGTCCAGGAAATTTTTGAAACAGTAATAGAGGTAAGATAAACAGTCACAATATTATATGGCAGAGCACGAAACTGGAAAATCCACAGGAGAGTCAGAAATTATAACTGAGAAGGGGATAACTGAACTCTAAGTCCTTGCAATCAGTGAAGGATTAACACAGGAGATATTTTCCCAAACAGTCTTAATGCCTAGGAGGATTTTAAAATGTTGACATGAAAGAAGAGGAAAGTAGGGTAGTGCTTTAATGTGATGGGCCCGACATGCACAGAGGAAGGGAAGTGGAAAGCATGTTTGGGCGAATATCCATTAATTCTTTCTAACTGGAATATCAGTGGTCTATGGAAGTAAGGCAGAATAAGCCCAGAAGAGAATGGCATTCATATGTTTAATTACTAGACATCTTTTAAGAGTCACTACCAGGTTGAGCAGTTTGGAATTCATCTTACAGGTAATGGGTCTCTTTTATTTTGAGGGTTTTTTGTTTTGTTTTGTTTTATAATAGTAAGAAAATTACAAGGTTAAGTTTTCAGAATATAAAATATAACTTGTAAGGGCCCATTTCTAACTCAGATACACACCTTTTCTGGCTATGTTTACCTAAAGAATCATGTAAGATTTATAGCAACCTCACCTGAATTTGCTTAATACAGAAAATTAACCTCTCCACCCTGTCATTTTCTCTCGCTTCTATTGGGTGATGTATCATTAGTTTTCTAGGGCTTCCAAAACAAAGTACCACAAACTGGGTCACTGAAAGCAATAGAAATTCATTCTCTGACATTGTGAAGCATAAAACTCCAAAACTGAGAGGCTGTCGGGGTTGGTTCCTTCTGCTAATGCTGAGAGAATCCAGCCCATGTCTCCCTAGTTTGAGGTGATGGGCAACTCTCCGTGGCTTGGATATACCTCACTCCAAGGTTTTGTCCATCTTCATTGGCATTCTCCCTGGAAAATGTGTCTCTGTCCCAATTTCCCTCTCCTTATACGCACTTCAATTTTATTGAATTAAATGATCCCAATGGTATGATCTTAAGTTATGAAACCTCAAAAAACCCTCACTTCAAATAAGATCTCATCACACATACTGAGGTTTAGGGTTCAGGATACCCTTTTTTTTTAAAAGTGGTAGGAAGGTAGGGGAGTGGGGGAATGGGAGTAAATTTAACCTATAACAAAAAATATGTGGGTAGGCGTACGTTTGTGTGTATGCCAAATATATATATATATATATGTATGTATGTATATATTCATATATATGCCCTACATGTATGTATATCAAATAATCTTATGAATGAACTTCAGTTTCTTTACATGATAGTACTTCATACAATAATACTGCCCTTGTAAGATTTCTGTGAAGATGAAATTTAGTATCGTGAAAGAACTTAGCAAGGAGCAAGCTTAGCTGTGTGGTTGCTGCATGAAACTACTTTCCAGAAATAACTTCAAAAAGGATTTCATTTTGTTCTCTACAACTATCTAAGTACTGGATTTCACCTGGAAAACAAAACTGAAAACATCTTAGAAAGAGGCAAAACACATACATGACTCAGAAAGAATATTTGGTTGTTCTAGAACTTTGTTTCTTAACTTGGAGTATTCCATTAGAAAACAAATACTTAAAAGAATTTGCAAAGTTACTGTCTTGAAATTCTGTCTTCCACTCAATAATAGCACCCACTTCATATGTACTCTAAGGCAGCACTAAATTTTTTCTAATTACTGAATTATATCAACCCAGTTGCTTTAGACTTTCTCCTCTCCCTTTTTTTTTTTTTCTCTAACTACTGTTGAGTGGGTTTAAATGGTTTGGATAATCACTCTCCCCTTTTCTTTGTCCTTTGGTACCAGCACATGCAAAGTTAAATGTAATGCAAGGACATCATCTGGCAGATTTTCCAATCTCAAAAAAGTAAATTCCCAAACCTCAGTGAAGTATTTCTATTTGAGCCTGAATTTTCAAGATAATTGCTTCCTCATGTCTTTACTTAATTTGTTTTGTGCAGATACAATCATAAGAACAAATATGTGTTAATGGAAAACCTTCTTAGCTGTCAATGAGTTGTGCATCTGTACGGGATGGTATATGGGAATTCTGGAATTTATAATCCTTTTCACTCCGCCATTAATTAAACGTGCCCCAGAGACAGATTGGGAGTGACCCAGGGTGAAGGGGCTAGAGGTTAAGCCTTTTAGCTTTGAGCTTCCAGTTTGAATATGATCTAAGCTGGTAGTAAACAAGAGCTACTGCTATTTGATATCAGTTTAGTGACCCATGTGAAATGAATTGGGAATCTCAGGCTCATTCTGGTGGACAGGTGCCCTCACATTGCCAAAGCTGATGGCCTCTGCAGAAGAGCCAAATGACCTAAAAGGGAAAAAAAGGAAGGAAAATTACTTCAGAATTACTCTCTTACCCTGTTAGAACTGTTCAGTAACATTGAAAAGCACAAGGCCTTAGGATAGCATACGCATAATGTGTAAAAATGTTATGTGAATAAAAGAGATCAGGGTGGGCTTAATAAGATGCAGACAGTGGATCGAATGAGAATCAGGTGTGGGGATAAGGAAAATTTAATATCCTTGACTTGTCTTTTTTCCCTTCCTTTCAGTTCCATTGTTGGGAGTCAGCTTTTTGAAGGAAATAGCAACTGTTTTTTGTCAGGATAGATGTGTATGCCCAGAGCCTTAAATTTGGCAGTAGCAGGACAGAAGGATGAATATTTAGGTGGAAAAGGGTTCATACTGATAACCTGGCAGGAAAAATAAAAACATTACAAGCTTTTTTTTTTTTTAATTTGTATTCAACTTAGCACATGATGTAATAGAGAACTGAAATAGAGCAAAAATGTTATTAGTAAATTGAGGAAGGATATTCAAATTTGGTTTTCTCTAATTTTGGTATGATTTGTTTAATCAGTAGTGCTTTCACACACTTTAAAAATAATGTATATGAAACCAGAGCAGGAGCTGCTGGAAACGTGGTGGCAGTTTTCCACCTGGTCCCGGACCCTGCGTCAGGGCAGTGCAAGCGGCTCTCTGGGGCCCGGGCTGCAGCAAGAGGCCTGCAGCGATGGCGGTGGCAGTGGGTCCTCTCCCACATCACATAGGGCATGCAAGCCCCTGTTCAGGGCTGCAGGTAGGAGCACGGGGCCCCCACTAGGTCAGCTCCAGGCTGGGAGCACGGCCAGCTGCAGGCAGTAGAGAGGCCAGTGGACTTGCTGCCTAGCTCATCAAGAGGCCCTATCAGATGCAAGCTATGAGCTTATTAGTAGGTGCACTCAGCCCTAGGATGAAAACTGGCCCAATCAGACTAGCCAGGGGCGGGAACCCTGAAAGAAGATATAAGGAAGGGCAGGCGCCGCCTTGGGCCTCATCTACACAGACGGAGACTGGCTCAAGAGCTTCCCAGAGGCCAGGCTGGCAGCACCTGCCTCCAGCCCGCCTCTGACACTGCCTGAAGGGAGCACTGAAAGGCCCCGGGCCTGGTGGGCTGGTGTCCCAAAGAACTGTTTGTTGTTGGTGTTGACCAACAACTCACAAAGAGCTGTAATGACGGTGTCTCTTACTGGTGGTGACCAGCAGTGCTGTCTAGCACTGTTGACGGGTGACTGGCCCTCTGTGTTCAGGTCACCTATGAGAGCTGTTCACTGCTCCTGATCATCTGGCACTGTCTCCTGGTGTTGCTGCCTCCATTGCTATCTGGCCCAATGCCTGGTACTGTCCGTCCCGACCTTCAGGCTTGCTGTGGGCTGCTGCAGTGCCCCCTCAGCGGCCCTGCCTGTGAGCACCTCCGGCTGTGGTTACTCACATCCTGGCCCACTGCTTGCCGGCTGCCACGAACTCCAGGCCCTCATTGAAGGGATGGCGCCATCTTGAACAAGTGACCTTTTGTTTGGGACTTCTGGACACTGCGGATACTATCGAGGGTGAGATAGCCAACCTTGTGGCCTTAAAAACTTTGCTTCCCTGTTTGTTGAATAAACCCCATTAATGTTGTTCCCTGAACCTGAGTGGTTTTGCAGTTGTGTGTGTGGCTAAGAACCTGTACACAGTGACCTGTTCTCTATCTGACCACTGTCCGTTTGACCCGTTATAACACCCTGATAGCTCTGTTTCGTATATAAAGAATATTCTGTTTTATTTTCAATAACCAGAATCAGGAAGCCCTAGGAAATTAAATGGTGAAAATAAATTTTAACGTACTTAAACTTATTTTTCTTTCCATGAAAATGCGGTTCATTAATTTTATCTGTAGTTTCCTTCTTTAAGCCACGGTGAGCAAAAATTACCATTTCTTTCTGAATCAAGTTAGTAGTTTGTGTATGAGATTCTAACTTATATATTTATATAACCCAGTGAAAAGAAGTCATAACATTTTCCTCTTAACATGTTTTATCTGATACTTCTTCAATGATAACTTCATCAGTCTGAGTTAAGTGGAACCATGAAAATGAATGTCATGTTTAACTAAGGTTTGATCACAGCAGTTTTGTAGAAAACCTAGGAGTGTATTTTCTTGGTTCCCTTTTTCCTTTAAAATATCTTACCATGGTCTTGCTCCTCCAAGAAACTCATCAGAAACCAAGTTATTTCAATTTTTTTCTGTGCCTTTAAGTGATTGCATGATGGTATAAGGTCTGAAATTTTTTGCACTCCTCTCCCATCTCTAACCCCCCCCATGCTATCATGCCTTTCCTAGCAGATAGATTATATGATAAATGACTTCATGTAAAACATTAATGCCTGATTAAATAAAAAATTTGTATGACATTAAATTGTCTATATTTATTTGATTTTGACATAGAAGAGCAGTTCCATATGGTTCAGTGTTAATACTTGTTAATTTGTATTTGAAAACAGAATTCCAATGAATTTTCATGGTAACATTAGGGAATTAGAGTTATAGGGGCCAGTGGCAAAGATATTTTAGGATGTCGAAATCTTTTATTATAGTCTTTAAAATATCATCGTGTGGTGATTATTATGTACATAAATAGCATATCTATCTTTTATTTTTTTAGGAATATTGTAAATATGGTACCAAAACTATAGAAATCACTGCAATATGCAATTATTCATTGGTTCACATTGAGAATGTCATAAAATTGTCATCCATTAATTCTCTCATTAAACTGCCATATTCCTTCAACATGTAAGTCTTGACAGTTTTACCATATGTCACACCCTTAATATTCTAGGGAACCATCCAGGAGTTGTTGGGATTTTGAAGCTACTTCTAGATAATCAGATACAACAGATTTTCCCATTTGAATATAAGTTAATCCTCGCTTTGAGGCTGTAAGTAACTCTCCCGGACTGACTTGGGCCAGAACTGGTTTGCAAACTGAATTCAATTGGACTTGACATACATTTTTTCACTAAACTACAGAGGGACCATTTTTCCTGTGACAACTGCATCACATTATCTGCTTAAATTCACTTTATTTACAACCACCATAACTAAGACATCACCAAAAAGCACATTATGACCTTTATTTACATGTATTCTGAGGCTGAAATAGTAAAATGTATTTTTCATTGGTTAAGTTAAATGGAAATGTGTTTTGTCCTTGAGTCTTGTAGTTAGAAATTTTCTAAAATGTATTTGCTTATTTCCCAGTATTAAATTCTACAGTTTATTAATGCAATCATTCAGGAAATATTTACTGACACCTACTATTCATCAAATAGTTCACAACAGGGAAGATCAATACTGCTTGTAATGAAAGGTGTTCATGAAGCATGTGAAGGTAATACAACAACAACAACAATAATAATAAGGCTTTAAGCAAGGAAGGTCCTTAAATGCATAAGTATTTATCAATCACCCACCATATGTCAAATGTAGTACTAGTCCCTGGGTAGTTAGAAAGAAGACATTGTGCTTAGTACACACAATAACGCAGCTATAAAAAAATCAGTACCAAGTGTGATGAGTCATCAAAGGAAAATTATATACTTGATGATAGAGTTAATGACATAAGAGTAAGTAGAGTAGTCGAAATTAATGAGAAACATCTAATCTGAGATCTGGAGATAAAGAAGCGGTCCAACAATGCAAAGAATTGGTAAAGAAATTCCAGGCAAAGGGAACAACTTGTGCTGAAATCCCGACATAGAGAAGAGGAAGCAAGAGTCAGGACCAAAAGCAAAGCATGTCATCCTGATCAAGACCAGAATTCAGAAGAATAAAAATGGCTTTCGATAGGGTTATTGAACTGAAACAGATATGAATAGGAATGTTCGTTTCAGTTATTTAACACTACACTCTATTTGTTACAACTAGATGCAGAAGAATACGTGGTCCTGTAATTCCCGTGTCAGAAAAAAAGAGGACAGACAGACACAAACTCAGCACTTCTGCTGCAGTGATTTTTTCCAGGTAAAAAAATGAATTCCTTATGACTCAATAAGCAAATACATTTGTTTCTTAACTTCTATTTTGAAAATATTACCTAAAAGGACATATATGATACTATGTAATGTCACCTCATAATAGTATTTCCTAACTCAACAACAAAAACTTTGCAGGAATAAACTATTTTATCCACCCATTATAGAAATCACTTTGATTAATTCCTTAGTTGTAGCCAGGAAAGTAGATTAGCATCAGTCCCTTTGGACTAGCTATTAATGCCATTCCATGAACCATTTAAAATGAGTTTTAAATTTAATCTCTTCTCTGTTCCCTGAACACACCTTTGGAAGAAAAAAAAAAAAAACATTTTCTGACCTCATGGACACATACTACTTTGAAATCAATATTATTATTTTCTAGGCTTTATTTACTGGGAAAAATATATGTCAGCATATCTTGGATTGCCTTTTTAGCAATGAAGATAATTAAGGGTTATATTTTGCAATGCATTTTCAAAATTACAATCCCCAAAGACCTATATTTGTAACTGCATTTTCAATTGCCAATTAGATAAAGAGTTTATCACGTGAAACCACAGAAATGTGCTCGTATTTACACTGTTATCCTTTTAAAAATATGATCTTAAAGGGGATTTCTTAGCTAAGTTGAGTTTCAATTGCATTAGTATTTCTATTTCACAGTCATGATTTGATTATGGTATACTCAATAGAAATAGCATAATGCACTGTATTTTTACATGATTTTCCAGTATTTCCAATAATTGTAATATTTAAAATTTTACCCAAAGTGTGCAGATGAAAAGCAAATTGTGGATTAAATTTTGAAAAACTACAAATTCCCTTTAATTTGTTTCAATTGACTTTTATTTTTTATTATAATCAAATACTTTCAAATAATGTAATACTTGCATATTGACTTTTTTTAAAGATTTATTTATTTTTGCATACAAGCTGGGGGTGCAGGCCAGAGGCATGGGGCGGTGAGAGGGTTCACCAGAGATGGAATGGGGAGCAGAACAGACAGATCTACCGAAGTATACTGCTGAGGGGAGCAGCGGGCGAGGTAGGAGAGGTCTGTTGTGCCATGTGGGAATCTCCCTGGGGGCATCAAACTCTCGCAGAGAGCCAGAAAGCTGCAGACAGCTCCATAGCGCTGCACTTAATTCTTTGTGCCACCAGGGAGGCCCTGCATATTGACATTTTAAAGTAAATTACCAATAATTAGGTGTATTGACATCGCATGCTTCCTAATATGATGCCTAAGAAGGACACACATAATTCTGTTATTTTCTTGTCTTAATGCATAAGCTGAATTTAAAAATGTAGAATT
Source organism: Scalopus aquaticus (assembly GCA_004024925.1). Lineage (NCBI taxonomy): Eukaryota > Metazoa > Chordata > Mammalia > Eulipotyphla > Talpidae > Scalopus > Scalopus aquaticus. The sequence continues at coordinate 48,663 of PVIJ01005288.1, forward strand.
GTCATGTAAATCCAAAATAAGAAACATTTACAATATAACTAGACAGTACTCTTTCATGGCATCAAGATTATTAAAGATAAACACATACTGGTGGACACTCTCAAATGATAAGAGATGAGGGACACAGGATAACCGAATGTAGTGTGTCATCAGGAATTTAATCCTGGACCAGAGAAAGGACATGAGTCAGACAGTTGGAGCTACTTGAACATATCTGTTGATTGGTATTGAATCAACATTAATTACTTAATTTTTAGTATTATGTGCATGGCTATGTATGAGATTTACATTTGGGGAAGATGGAAGAAGTATATATAGAAGCTATATCCACTATTTGTAATATTTTTGTAATGTTTAAAATTACTTAAAAATACATTTTTAATTGAGGTAACACTGGTTGATAATTTATGTTTCAACATTATGGGGATTCCTTTAAAAACTGTCAATGGAAATACCATATGATCCAGCAATACCACACCTAGGTATTTATCCAAACACTATGAAAACACTAATTTGAAAAGACACACTCTGCCAGGTTCATAGCAGCATTATTCACAGCAGTCAAGAAATGAATTCAACCTCAATGTCCATCAGTGATAAAATAGTGTGGTATGTATCCTTGACGGAATACTGCTCCACTATATAAAAACATGAAATTTTGCTTTTTTGCAATGACATGAATGGAACTTTTAAATGAAATAAGTCAGACAGTAAAAGGTAACTACCAGCTGGTTTCACTCATGTGAGAAATATATATTGCCTGTTTGTTTACTTTGGTTATAACAAAAATAACTCTTAGAATATGTGAAATATATACTGACTACAAAGAAGTAAGGGAAGGGAGATGGACAATAGATATAGGGGGTCAATCTGATAGTCTGATGGCTCTACAGCTTTGGTGGTGGGTGGGTGAAGCATATGCATATCAAGGCATGAAGTACTCCTCAAATTATATGGTTTTGTAAATGAGTCAAAAGCCAATATAATTTAATTGTAAAAAGATTCTCTGTTTGAGATATTCCACCTTATATCACCATCAAAGGTCTAGATTTCATCAGTCACCTATTTATTGGACAATGTATATACTTATATAGAATATTAAAGTGCCTACATGATCAGGATTAAAAGTAACAAGCAAAGAGAATACAGACAGATTGGAAGGAAGCAAAGAATGTGCTGTGGTGTGGAATCCAAAGTGAAAAAACTTGAAGAAGGAAATGTCAACAATTTTAGGTTTCTTAGAGGTAAGAATAAAGGTGTAGAAAAAGAAAGAAATCCCTATGATCATGTCTTGCTTACCTTTGAAAACCAAGTTAAAAGTTAATGATCTAGAAAAACATAATTTATAAGGATAGGCGATTTCACGACTGCTGTAGAATATATAGAATACTCTTTTAAAATGTCAAACTGATGGAAAGAGTCAATAACAAGAAATTAAAGGGATATTCCTGTTTGTAAAGGTTTTATAGTTATTGTTGTTGTTGTTGTTTTTGAGGGGGGGGGGCGGTTTAGTATAAGATGGAACTAAATATGCCAAGAAAAACTATTGCAAACATCAAAAAGAGAAGCTATAATAACTGGAGCATAGAAAGGGAGAAAGAGGCAAAAAATGGAAACTTTGGCACACATACAAAAAGGTGTCCGAGTAAATGAGAAGAAAAGTCTGTTGTACTTTGAAGGTAATAAGTTACAAGTGACGTTTGGAGAAGAAATATTGAAATATAGAGAAGAAAGATGGGAATTTGTGTTGCAAGTTTTCCCCTTATTCACAGAAATGTTGTGGTGATGGTCATAATTTTTAAGTACTAGAAGACTAGAAAAATTTAGTTTCTGCTTTAGAATTTCATTTATATAGAAAAAATGAGGCTTAAAGAAACCGAATTATAATTACAGGTTTGAAATAAAATCCAATTATATGGTTTCATGACTTTTTCTAGCAATACAGTTTTGTGACAATAGGAAAATAGATTGGGATGGGGAGCTTGAGGAAGGATAAAACATTTTCTCTTACGGAACTGACAATATGTAAATGGTTAATGATATCCATGACATAGAGAGCCAATTTGGGTCTCACTGAAATTGCTAATAATAGCTCGAGGTGTAAGGATAGTAAGTAGAACACTGGTATTTGGAAGGGTAAAATAAGGTCAAGAAGATAAATGTCACCATAAGGTTGATAAGTGAGACTAAATTTTTGATACAAGTGGGTTGAAATTCCTTTTTAGTTTTTCCCATTCCCAAATTTCATTAAAATACTAATTTTAAAGACCCAAATCTAGAACACAATTATAATACAAGAAAACACCAAAAACACATTCAAACTAGAAAGTAGCTAGCTGGGTGATGGGTAAATGATAGAGAAGTATTGAGAGATCAGGACCCTAATCTGTTGTCAAGAAAGTCAAGAAACAATTTACATTAGAGATTCATTCAACGTGCTGGAACAAATTGGTTCAGTTTGTCTCATCTCAGTACTATGAGGAGAGCAGGAAGCTCTCAGACCAGCAAATCACTTCTGCCTCTTTCCTGCAGCTTTGTAGTGTCAGACAGGCAGAACACTAGCGCTCTAGTGCATTCTTTTAGCACAGGCAAACGAAGCACAGTGAGCCAAGTGATACTTTACTGAAAAGAATGGTTTTAATTAAATATTTATGAGCTGAGAGTTGGGGCTCTCAGGCCTTCTTCACTCAAACAGCAATGAAGGGCCTCCCTGGTTGTGCAGGGGTTAAAAGTCTCAGCGCTATCAAGCTATTGCCAGCCACTACTGCATGAGTTTCATCCCAGGTCGGGGAGCTGACCCACACATGGCGCAGCAGACCTCTCCTGTCTCGCCTGCTGTTCCCCTTAGCAATGTATTTTTGTAGGTCACTCTGTCTCTGGTGAATCCTCTCACCCCCCTGCACCTCTGGCCTACACCCCAGTTCTTGACTGCATAAATAAAATAAAAATGTCTTTAAGGAAAAAAAAAAACAAACAAAACCAGCAATGAAAATGGCCCGAATTGTTAGTATATTTTTCAGTCCTCTCTAGGGACTCCGACCAGTCCAAGTGAAGACAAAAAAGCTAAAATCAAAAAGTTTTGGCACAGAAATCATAGCAAGTTGCTTCCCAATGAAGGACTGCACACAAGTCTCTCCTCACCCAACACACAAAAAGGTTCCAAACACTGTTTTAGTGTTATGACTTATAGTATCATCAGGCAGTTAAGGAACATCAGACAATTAAGGAGAGAATCTATGAAATCTGTCAAAAAGTATTTAAGAAGAAACAGCAACCTTAAGAAAGACTATGCAAAATAAATTTAAGGAAGGTAAGCTTTCACTGATAAATTTAGGGATATAAGAAATATTAACTTTTGGCAATTAAAATTATGGAGCAAAAAGATGAATAGTTTTCCAGAAGAAATGGAAAATAAAGTTAAGGAAACCTCCCAGAAAGTAAATTGAAAAAAAAAAAAGAAAGAAACTTAGACTAAGAAACTAAAAGACAAATAAATTTTAAGGGTTGGCCTCGAGGCCTAATAACTGAATAATAATATGAGTTTTAGAAAGGGAGAACCAAGAAAAGGATGGAGGAAATTATCAAATAATTTAAGAACATTACCACAAATCCAATATTTTCAGTTTAACTATCCACTGATTTATCAGTAAGATGCATAAAATTTCATAAACATCAAGGCACATCACTAAATTTCTATTTTAGACAAATAGTCGAGTGTACAAATTGGGAAAAACAGTTTTATATAACTCAAGAAACAGGGTGCTGTCAATCTCCTCAGTAGAAGGCAAGACTAGAAGCTAAAACACAGGGAGGTCATTGCTCCAAAATTCTGAAGAAAAATTACCAACTCAGAATTAATAACCAGTTAAGCAACAGCTGAGGGTAGGAAAAATTTTTTTCAGATATGCAAGTTCTCATAAAATCTCATTCAAATGAACCCCCTTTCAGAAAACTACTGGATGACTTCCTTCTTTCGTATGAGGGAGTAAATATAGAAAGAGTAACACTAAATCTAGCAAAAAGGCTATTTCACAAAGGTGAAGTTCAAGGAATACCCAGGAGGAGAGTAGTGATCCCAAGATAATAGCCATGTAGTATTTCCTTTGAAGTAATCCTTTTAATTTGAGCAGGGTAGAAATCTGGGAGAGAATTCTGGAGAATTAAAGATGACAGAAAAACAAATATATTTGAAGATATTAAAAGAAAATGTACTCAATTTATTAAACTTTGGGATTGCATTAAAAACAATGCAAATACTTGAAATAATACAACCACAGAAAATAAAGTTGAGCAGGAAAGAAAAATATAGTTTTTGTATATCAGCTATAAATATTCCTAACAAACTATTTTAAACATTGACTGATAATGTAATCAATGTTTAGAGCTATATTGGGGATGGTGAAAATGCTAAACCCTAAGCTTTCATATAGAAATATCATAGATAATATACAGTAGATAAATATCAAAAGGCACTAATGTAATTAAGTTAGAGAGACAGTGAACAATATTTTAGGATCTGCTATTAGAGGAGGGGGACAGGAAATTAGAGAGGACTAATTTATAAAGGCTGGTAGACTATATCATCTTTGAAAATATGCTCTTGGACAATAACTAATAAAATGAAATCTGTAACAGTGAAGTATGATAGTACTGGAAATATCAGAGATTATAGTAAAATTTTAGGTTGAGGATTTTGGAGGAGAAGTAATTCCGAATAATATCAGAATCAAATTGCAGCTATAGTGCTTGGGAGCAAGGAATCCATGTAATTGAAGATCCAGTTGCTGAGTTGAGAAACTGTGATGACAAAGCATTTTAAGGATCATCATAGGGAGGATGTCAGAAGCAGATCCCATCCTCAGGAAGAGCTCTAATAAAAAATTGAAGGCAAAAACTCATTTTATTGATTGATAGCACTAAATATGAGGGAAAATTTAATCACATGATTTAAAACTGGGGCAGTGCAGCAAGTGAAAGTTGAAAATTTGTTCTAAATTGTACAAACACAAGCTAGAGGCTCATGGAAGTATTAAACAGGAACATTCCCACACTTCCTCATCAGTCTGCTCCTCTAATTTACATGCCCGCATGCTCTGTAGGAGTTTCAAAAGAAGCCATTTTCATGAAGAGGGAGGTTTCACCATTTTTTGTTGGAAAATTGAAGCACAGTGAGAAAAGTCTGGACTTCTCTGTCCATAAGATGCATTGCACATTTTGTGTTCATATCCTCTTCCCAGGGTAAAGACAGAGTCAGGACAAATATTCCATAAAATTGTCAAAAATGCTAAAGAATTAGAACCTGTTCCTTTGTCTCACACTTTTAAGATAAACTTTCTGTTTTTAGCATTCTAATTAAAACTTGACAAAAGTATGAGGTAAAGGTGTTTTATTTTCTTTTTGTCAGAGATTATTTGGCTAAGAATAATGATCACGAAAAACTCTTTTTAGATTTAGAGGCTAGTACAAAGCATTGAAAATAGGAAACTAACATGGGTCGACTTTCAGTATACCCAAACTCTTATACTTTATGGCTAGTGTTTTTATGGTAGTTGTATTCAGAGGCAAGTCATTTTATCTTATTTATTGATTTTTATCACTAGAGCAAAATGTGTAACAAACAGCTCTGGGTAAGGGGAAAGGAAAAGACAAAAAAAAATAGATGATGTTTTACATTGTGTCTTGTTGGTCATTCAAAAACTACAAACAAAAAAAATTGTTTTAAAGAGTTATTGAAGAGGACAAGTACAGAATTCCACTGTGGAAATTTTATAATCATATCCCTAAAAATAACTACATTTTAATTGTCTAAGAAAAAAAAGTATACGTACATAAGAACCATTGTGGAAAATGAACCATTGTGAAGAAGGAAACAAAGAGAAATTAAATTCAAATCAGGGTATTTGCTTAATAGCTTAAGCAGTTGCTAGTGTTTATATATTACAATGTGAATTATAATGCTTGGATAATGAATTTGTTGCTTTTTGAAAAGTCATGAACATTTCAACTCACAACTTTTCATACTAAACAGTTATGCAAATATTGTTAAGATGATTGTCTAATTTACAATAAGGTTAATTTTTGTAAAAGGCACATTAACTCTATAATCATAATAGGGCTAATCAAGACTGGGTTTGATAAAGAAAGTAACAAAGGTAAATGCTAAAGAAAAAAATAGCCAATTTGGATCATTTAGGTCAATACAATATTTTTTGCTTTTAAATAGAAGGGTTGGATTCTTTTGGCCTGCTGTAAAATGAAAAATGGATGATTTCTTTTCACATACCTTATTTTGCAGAACTTATTAAATGTACTCTGATTGTGTATTATTGTGGGCATGAAGATAGTAAGGAATTCTTGAGTAGATAGTTGCTAATGCTGAATATATATTTTTCATAAAATATGATCAAGCTCCTGTGGGTTTATTTACTTCAGTACTGATTTTTTTCAATAAAATGATTATTACATTAAAATACTTAACAATACACACATACTATATTCAGCACTGTAAAAGCTAAATTAAAGCTGATTTTTAACAAGAATAATCTTTTAATTTTGAAGTTTTTTAAAAATAAAATACATAGTGTGTATTTCTGGTTACACACTATATTTTAACCATAGGCTCAGAATTTTGAAACTGGAAGAAATCTCAGAAATCATACAGCACTCACTATTTATTTTTCACAGCAGGGAATTCAGGCTCAGAGAAGTTAAGTTATTTTACAAAAGTCACAGAATTATTTGAGTAAAAATTATCTAGAGACAGTACACACTGCAATCTTGACAAATGTAAAATCACACATGGCTTTACAACTGACAAAGTATTAAAGTGATAACATGGCTCACCTGAAAACAGTTATTTGATGGAAGGTTTGAGGGTCAAAGCCAAATTTACTTTTCTTAATTAATACATTATCTTCCAAAATCTTTGGTTGTGTCCAAAATTCATTAATATCGTGTAAAATATTCAATCCAATTTTCCCCTGAACTACTGACTTTCATTTCCCATAGCTATTTGACATCTCCGCTTTGTCTCCCAGCCATCTCAAATTTAACATATCCAAACTTAAACTTACAACTTTTTCTATTCTATTATTACCTATTCAGATAATATGTAATATATTAAAAGTTTGCCTTCAAGTAACTTATAGTATGATCTCTCAAGAGTGAATTAGAAATTTAGCACTTAAAATTGCTAAACTGCAATTACTAATAAATGATATTTATTAAGGTATACAAAAATTTGAGTATCCTGAAACCTTATATATTCTAAAGTTCACTAACCATAATTTCCCATATGGATCATACCTGAAAAAAAGGTGGGATGCTTAAATTGTTATTATTTTTTCACTGATTTTTTTATTGTTTTTAAAGATTGATTGATTTATGCACACAAGAGCTGGGGTGCAGGCCAGAGGTGGGGGTGTGGGTGTGAAAGGATTCACCAGAGACAGAGTGGGGAGCAGAACAGGCAGATCTACTGAAATACACAGCTGAGGAGAGCAGTCGTTGAGACAGGAGAGGGCTGCTGCGCCATGTGGGAAGCTCCCTGGCTGGGGATCGAACTTGTGTTGCAGTTGCTGGTGATAGCTTCATAGTGCTGAGACTTAACCCGTTGTGACACCAGGAGGCCTCATCCCTGTTATTTAGAATGAATTCCATTAATCATTTTATTCCTTTATTCACTATGCTATGAAACAGTTGTTCTCTTTTTGATGCTGAGACTGAGGGAATGGGAGGTGACAATAAGCGAGCTCAAATGACCAATGTTTGATAAAAGTATAATACCATCTGCTCCCTTCTTGAAGCTAGCGTTCTTCCCCCCCACACGCACCTTTTCATTGGAACGGCAATTGAAATAAGTACTCTCTATCTAAATCAGACACCCTCCTTTACTATCATAATTGGTATGCTCTTTAGTATGATGTCTTGTTGCCCAGTCTTTCCAAGACACTTCCCTCCCATTTTTCATTTTGAAGTGTTTGGAAGTTAATGAAGCCCTCTTATGGCTCCCATCTTCAGAAAACATTTCTATAGAACAGGCTTCCACCGTGTGTTCTAATCTTCTTTAGTACAAATGGTCAGCAGGGCACATATTTTTACCCTGATGCTTTATTTTTTGAACATTTTTATATAGCTGGAAAAGGCTAGACCCCTATGGAATCTTATCAGAACACTGCAGAGTGCTCAAAAGCATCATATTATTGGTATTAATAAGATGAAAAATTAGCCACAGCAACAGACACTGGGAAGTGTTTCAAATCACAGAGAGAGGCTTTCTTCAGGATAGAACGGAAATCAAATAGGACAGCGGGGAAATAGATCTGAGAAGGTTTTTAAAAGTATGGAAATCAAACAAAGTTTCTGGTGAATAGTTTCCTATTGGACTAAATTAAATGTGTAGCTGTACATGGTGTGTGTGTGTGTGTGTGTGTGTGTGTGTGTGTGTGTGTGTGTGTATGTTTGTAAGGACAATGAAAGAAAGATTTCTATGGGACTATTTAAGTTGAGAACTAAAGTAATTTTGGCGAGGAATGTAATTAATAAATACAATTGGTTTTTTTATTTGCAGATTTCCTCAAGTATTTATTTGTTTACTTAATGCAGTTCTGAATATAAGAAGCTGTAAGAGCAATCTTTAATTATAATCTATATGGACAAACATTTTAATTAGATTGCTACCTAAACAGAATCTAGTAAAGTTTTAAGAAAATTATTAGGTGCTTTTATTTTAAAATTTGCTATTAAAAGGCCAAAATCTTCACCAAAATCCTGTTTATAAACTAACTCTGTAGTTACCTAATCCATTTATATGTAGATAAAAGCAAAAAGAATTGCTGTATTTTAGAAAATAGAATGGTAACAGTTGATAGTTGTATTCTATTTTCTTCAATGGAATGTAAATTAATTGAGAAGCAGTTTGATACATTTTATCTCTCCTTAGATGTTTTCTATAGTCCTGTTTTTTTTAAGAAGTAAACTATAATTGTTAGATGAATGAATGAACAACCCCATGGAAAATTGATTGATTGAACATCTTTTTTTCTGTTGACAAAATACAATCAGTATATAACTGCTAATTAAAATACTACTTAACATAGCTGCAAAATTAAACTACTGATAGGCTATAGACTATATATTGCTCAGACTTCAAGGTGCATTAAAGCAAGAGCCATTATGCTGTGAGAGGCAAAAAAGGACAATCTGATGAACCTGGTACCAGCAGATACAAAGTGATTATTGACTCAAGTGGTGAACTTCTGAAGTCAAGATGGAGCTAGGAGGAATCATGCTAAGTGAAAAAAGCCAGAAAGAAAGAGAAAAATATGAAAAATTCCTTACAGCAGGAATAGAGTGGAATCAAATGAGAGAGAGATATTTAGTGAGGGAGGGGGAGGATAAGGGCTCAAAATGGGGAAGAAGAGAGCACAAGGGACTATGGTGACAGTTCACGAGTAAATCGGTGGTGGGTAAACTACGGGGAATACACAATAATGTAAAAGACATAAACTATAATAATAATAACAAACAAACAAAAAAGAATAAATACAAAAATAGACTTCCAATAGTACGGAGAGAAAATATGGAAAATAAGACCGATGTCAGAGCAGGAGTCTATGCTCTTCCTATAAGGCCTGAGAACAGATAAGGAAGTATCAGGCAAAGTGCCCTGGTTTCTGGGAATTAAACTCCAGTGGGTGTCTGCAGCATGAAAAGGCAGTGACTGATACTAAGGGATTCTATGAGAGGGACTGATCCGAGAAGGTGAGAGTTTTCTACTAGATTCGGGTGTTCATGAAGTTGATATGGGCCTTGATGTGCTGGGGAAGGACAGGATACTGAGCCTGATTCCGAGTGTGCAATTGAGAAATTTCATTTCTAAAGTCTGTCTAGGGGAGTTTGAAAAAAAGAAACCTGTGTTTTTCTTTTTTTTTTTTAAAGATTTTTTTTTTTTTTATTTATACATACAAGCTGGGGTACAGGCCAGAGGCGTGGGGCAGCGAGAGGGCTCACCAGAGACGGAGTGGGTAGCAGAACAGGCAGATCAGAAATACACTGCTGAGGGGAGCAGCGGGCGAGGCAGGAGAGGTCTGCCACGCCATGTGGGATTCTCCCCCGCCGGGCGTCAAACTCGCGTCGCAGCTGCCGACAGCTCCACAGCGCAGCGCTTAACCGCTGCGCCACCGGGGAGGCCCAAACCTGTGTTTTTCTAAATTAGTCATGCAAATCACTGATTCTCTGAGATAAAAGCAGTACACAAACTTCCTCTTTCCACCACCTCTTTTTACTTTGATGGCAACACCATCCTACACTGAAAAGTTAAGCACCAGCCTGGCTGCTGCCTTGACTGCACCACTCTGCAAATGCTATTAGTCGCTAGGGGTTTTACATTAAAAGATAATTTAGAAAAGTTTCAATAGAAAATGTCAATTTTACTGTTTCTGTTGCCATAAATCGCCGTTATAGGTAGAATAGATTATTTTTTAAAGATTTATTTATTTATGCATACAAGCTGGGGTACAGGCCAGAGGTGTGGGGTGGCGAGAGGGTTCACCAGAGACACAGTGGAGAGCAGAACAGGAAGATCGACTGAAGCACACCGCTGAAGAGAGCAGCAGGTGAGGCGGGAGTGGTCTGGTGCGCATGTGGGATCCTCCAGGGCCGGGTGTTGAACCCAGCGGGTGTTGCCCGCTGCCAACAGCTCCACAGCGCAGCGCGTAACTGCTGCGCCATCAGGGAGGCCCCCAGTAGAATAGATTTATCTCATTTATTCTTTTTTTTTTTTAAAGAATGGAGGATATATATATATATATATATTTTTTTTAAGATTTATTTTTTTGTATTTATACATACAAGCCGGGGTACAGGCCAGAGGCGTGGGGCAGCGAGAGGGTTCACCAGAGACGGAGCAGGTAGCAGAACAGGCAGATCAGAAATACACTGCTGAGGGGAGCAGCGGGCAAGGCAGGAGAGGTCTGCCTCGCCATGTGGGATTCTCCCCGGCCGGGCTTCGAACTCGTGTCGCCGCTGCCGACAGCTCCACAGCGCAGCGCTCAACCGCTGCGCCACCGGAGAGGCCCCTCATTTATTCTTCTTAACCTTCAGTTGATCGGCATTTTTAGCCTTTTTTTTTTAAAGATTTATTTATTTATCCATACAAGATCTGGGGTGTAAGCCAGAGGCATGGGGGTGGTGAGAGTGTTCACCAGAGACAGAGTGTGGAGCAAAACAGGCAGAATGACGGAAATACACTGCTGAGGGGAGCAGCGGGGAGACAGGAGAGGTCGGCTGCGCCATGTGGGAATCTCCCTGACTGGGGATCGAACTTGTGCTCAGTGGCCGTGGATAGCTTCATAATGCCGAGACTTAACCAGTTGAGCAACCAGGGAGGCCCAAGCCCTTTTTTTTTTTTTTTTAAGATGTGGGGATTATAACTCAGTGGACAGTTTGTTTTCCTTGAGTGACATAGCTAGTACATAGCATAACCTAGATTGCCATCCAGACCAGTAATTCCAGGTTTGATATCCTTGCCGTTTGTTGATCATTAATCATAGAACTCTTCAGTTATAGACAGAGACCAAACCTAATGGAGCAGTCACCATCTTGAACCATGACAATCATCATTCCAGAGGGAGAAAAGAGTTCTGGAAATATTTTTAGTGTGCAGGAGTGTCTAAATTGTGTCATCAAGTTCCAGGTAAAAAACCATAGAATCAGCTTATGAATATTGTCTAATTTGATTATCTATAAAATCTATTATGAGACGGGTGAGGGTAGAAAGGACTGGCTATACATGAATCATATCTAGGATCAGCACATCACAACTGTTTTTTCATATAGCTGATGATAGCAAGGGGATAAACAATATCAATCCTATGGGAAGCAGTCACAGAAATAGAAGTTCAGATGACATATATGAATAATAAACTTCCATAAATTGATGGCTTTTGTTCTTATTGCAGAGGTGACTGCTATCCCCTTACTTTCCTAATACTTGAAAGAGCCAAAACTCTGGACTCAGATGACAGACATCATATCAAATTCATTGCACAAAGACAGAGTTGCCAGGTGCTAGAGGGAGAGCTACCCTTATCAGGTTGGGTGTGGGAAGAAAGCCTAGAAGTCAAGACACTGTGTTACCTTTTCCTCTAGTCCACGGAAGATGTGTAGGCGTGTAGAATCTGAATAACTTAAGTCTGATCCACTGGATTGCTATTTGTATTTTTTTTAACATAAAAGATGGTTTTTGTGATGTCCAGTAGCCTTACAAATTATGTCAAATACAATCAATGTGATTCAGGTTATCAGAGGTCTTAAATCCCACCTGACATTGACTGACTTGCATTGACAGTAGAACATTCTAGATCAGGAAGGACTTATGTCACTCCCCCAAAACAAATTGTTGAATGTAATTAACTACATTTTCCTGTCAAACTGCAAGATAGATAGGAAGTAAAATCCTATTACGAGGTAGGAGAGAGAACTGGGAATATTGGGCAAATATAACTGATAACTACAACACACCTCTAGTAAGTTCACTGCCTGAATTTCAGATTGAGTTTTGACCATGTGTGAAGCCCATTTTTTGCACTGACAGAGTTTTTACAACCAGATTATTTAATTCTTTTTTATCATCTTATGTTTCAATTTATGGGATTTTTATTTCTTTTTTTTTGTTACAACATCTCCATGAAAGGGGAAGGAGCATCACAGATTTGTGAATGGGTTCTATTTCCCTACCCCTATTTGTATGCATTTTCCTTGAATTACAACTCAGAGCATGCCATGAACCAGACTTCCTGTATAGAGGACTTCTAGGAGAAGAAAGGAGTAAGGTCTTTATATATTGGAGGTGGAACAGTGGAGGGAGGAGAGACACTTGAAGGAGAAAAGTGGCAAGGAGACATGGATGAGAGATGTGAAAAGGCTATTCCTGGGTCTCTAGCATATTGGCAGAGAGAGTACAGTTACTTTCTTGGCCTTGTGGTGGAATACATAGTATATTTTGAATTCCAGGTCTGTATTTATGTCCCAACTCTTTTGGACCTGCCTAACCCCCTTCTGGTGTTTCCTTGCCAGAAACTACCTTAGACTTCTGGCAAGTTTTTGGGCCTTATCCGTGCTACTTTTCCAAGTTGAATTTTCACAATCCTTCTATTTCACATGAGAACACATACCTCCAACAGCATTCTGAGAATTTCTAGCAGCTGAGTTGGCAGAAAAGAAAGCATTTCTAGTCCAGAAGCACACATGGGGTCATGAACATACAGTGCTGACAGGGAGGCCTCAGAATTCTTTGACTAGTAGCATAGATGAAACTATCCAATTCTACTATTTTCAGAGACTGCAATATATCATTGAATCCAGGAAGAGGAACTCCACACACAAAAATTGATTCCATGTATAAGCTGCAGCAGTAGGTCAAATATGAATGCTGGCCAGAGAAACTATTGAAAGTTTCTTCCCTTCCCTCTACTTGGCAAGGGATCGTAAGCTTTGTGGAGAATCAAGATTGCTTCTCTACAGCTGCGGATGAATCGTCAAACATTGAACTATGTTATTTTCTAGAATTGGGTATAGTCTTAAATGAGTTAATTACATAACTCATTCAAGTCAATTATTTATCAAATTTGTCCCAAGCCTTAGTACTTAATATAATCTGACAAATAAATGTAAAGAGATTTTTTTTAAACTCATGCATTGGAAATAAAATAATAGTTATCTTTTTTATTTTCTAACAGAGAAATAGAATTATAAAGTGAGCTATATAAGTAATTTTACATTTTTTAATGATGTGGTTACATCAATAGGCCATAAAAAGAAATGAATCAACTTTAATGATATAAATTATGTAAGAAAATATATTTAAAGTATTATTCCAACATGCTGTGAATATTCCTTGCATTTATTTTTATTTGTATTCAATCTATGAAGTCTGGAGTATTATACTTATAGTAAATCTCAAGTTAGATTAAACACATTTTAACTGCTATATAGACTTTGCTTAGTTGCCAAAGGATTATTTCAATAATGCTTTTTCAATAGATTCCCAGTCATTTGCACAAGCTTATTTCTCATTAGTTATAGTTATTTATAACTTGTATATATCTCACTGTTCTTTGGCAAAAAGAAAACATGCCTAACATATATTATCTCAGTGCCAGCACACAAATATTCAATATCTATTGAATATCTGTGAGCATCAACTTACAAATACTTACATACTTATTTAGCTGCTATGTGATGCGTAGTTTTCTAGTCATTGGCAGAATTCAGCCATGACACGAATAGACAAAATATTTTCATGAAGCTTAACCTCTAGTGGTTGACTTCTTTAAAACTGACACACCCGAAGGGGTGGGGAAGGGAGAGCAACAGAGAAAGGGAGAGAAATAAGGTATCTGGTCAGTCAATGGCTTATGTTTTAGATGGATTTCTGATTATCTTCTCTGTTAATGATCTCCATGATTCCAACTGGTCCCAATCAGATCCCACTCTGGGTAATCAGGGTCTTTAACCACAGCACCACCCATGAACTTGCTTTCTTCAAAAGACCTACAGCTTCTTATAGTTTCTTCGATATGGGAGTTTTTGATGTTTCTAGTGTCAAAAATTCAGTAAGTTAATTTCAAAGATATAGTTGGCTTTATTAAATAGTTCAAGTATCAGGCAGCCCTGCATCCAGTAAATAGAAAGGTGCTCCAGGGAGTTGCACATAATGGAGGGTTTTTTCTTTTTTCTGTTTTTTTCTATTTTATTTTATTTGTTATTCACATCTTTTACATTATTGTATATCCCCATAGGTTACCCACCACTGATTCACCCGTGAACCATCACCATAGTCCCTTGTGCTCTTTAAAAAAAAAAAAAAGAAGAACATAATGGAAGGTTTTTATTCTCATGAGGAGGGTGAGACAATGTTATTAGCAAAGGAGAAGGATTACTTCAAGTAGACTCGTTGGCAAAGAAAGAGGTTCTCATGTGTGCTGACCAGGAAATTTCAGATCGATTAGTTTGTATTTCCACTTTGGAGAGAGCTTGGAACTGCAATCAAGTTAGGTATTAAGTCTGTGGTGTTTGGCATGCATGATTCCATTTGGAACCTGCTTAAAGAAAAAACAAACAAGAAAAACCCAATTGGCATCTGATCTTTTTTTTTTTTTTCCAGAAAAGGTTGTTTTAATATAAACATCTTTGAGGAGTTATACATTTTAATCACAATCACATCATAAATATTTGATTTATATTCGTCAGATAATAGAGAATAAAAGTTGTAATCCCAAGAAAGATATTTAGAGCTTCTAAATGATAGACCTGTTTTTGAAGCATCTTTTAAGCCCCTACTCATAACTGAATGCCAGTTTCAAATCCGACCTCATCCACGATGCATCTCCTTATACTCGTTGTCATTTATTCTTCACTTTTGTTGAAAAAGGCTCTGCGTGGGTGTCTGTTGTGTTATGATTTTGCATTGTCATTATGTGTTAATTCTTCCCCATCAGACTTTCATCTTTTGTGACTGGTGCATGACAGAGGCTCAGTGAAGGTGTGTAAGGTGGATAGACAGTATAACTGTGCCCTGTCTTATTCCCTTCTATTTCCTCTCAACCCTGAAACACCCATGTTTATTGGTTTATGTGCCACAATTCACCTACTGATATTTTGCCTTTTGTCAGCGTCCCCATGATTATGTTAAGTAAGGTGTCTAGATGGGGAGTTAGCCTCAGTTATGAAGAAACACCAGGAAAACAGCTGAGTCTATCATGTTTATAGTGCTCTACTGTCATCACCAGAAAAGCACTGAACTTGTATCTAAGCCATAGCCCATTCTATTTTTCCTACCTCCTCAGCTTCCTAGGTATCAATGTTTCTTAGACTTGGTGGTTTACCAGTGCCATTTCAAGCAGGATATTTTGAAGCAGTTGAATATGATTTTAGTAAAAATGAACAATGGCTCACCCAGTTTTCAAGGTAGAATTGCTCAATACCTTGATGAGGCTTAATACGGAAATGCTTTTACAAATCTTCATTGTGACCTATTATTTTATCTGTACATCTGAGAATCTGTTTGAATACAATTGGATTCTAAGAGAAATTGTAGGTATTGTTTATCTGTGACATAGTTTATCACTGTGTATGATTTGTTGTATTTCCTGAACTCATAAATTAACTTATCTACAGGACTTAGGGAATTGTGTCTGTAGTTTGAAGATTTTGCCACTAGATGGTAACATAGATTTAGGCACCAAAATAAAGGTTTCAGTCTTCACAGAGGTGTGATCCAGTTATAGATAGGATAGACTGATTCTGTCTTTTTTTAGGAAACTACTGCCCCAAACTTGCACATTCTAAATGTGTTCTGCCATCTGCCATATATAGCTAAAGTATACTCTTAGTGTGTAAGACCTGTAATAGGATAGTTTGGAGAGAGAGAGAAGGGAAGAGAGGATAATAGTTTAGCAATAAGACACCAAAAGTTATACAGCCTCTTGTGCGCAAATGTCCAAGTAAATATCATTGACCGAGGTGGGGCCGCTGAGGCCCAATAGGCCCGCAAGTCTCCTTCAGGCCCTTTCCAAGTCTTCAAAGCCAATCCTTCCACACAGCTCTACCCTTCATTCGGTGGGAGAGGGAAGATGTACCTCCCATTTTAATGGAGATACTCCGTGTAATTTAGATATTTGAATGTGTGGGGTGTATCTCCCCTAAAAGGTTAAATAGGCTTTTTTCAATCTGCTTAGGGTAAGCTATTTCCAGTAAGGGTCAACTTGATATAGGGAAAAAAATGTCAATTGAGGTCCTGTGAGCCTGAAGAAATCTATTACCATTACTGAAAGAATGCAGATTATTCAAAACTCAGGCCCAGGAGATGAAGAAAAGCTTTTGCCTCTCCGGATAGTTTCTCCTACTAATAGTATCTGATGTTAATTTATTCATTTGTCCAGCCTCAGAAAAGCTCAAATAAGATAGAAGAATTTTCTGCTGTGCTCTGAAAAGTGAGATATTAACAATTACTCCTTTGTTATAATACATTACTTCAATAGAAGAATGTGTGTGTGCATCCATGTATATATGCATTATATGTATGCATGTATACAAACACACAGTGCACATGTGGGTGACCATATTATATATAAATTGTGTATGGATATATTTGTTTAATAAATATTTACTGAGGTATCTACAAGCTTAGGTATCTATAATAAAATGTTTATTTTATAAATAGTTCACTTAGCATCTCTTTCACCAAACAAAAATTGTGTTGTATTCAATTTTTAGCACCAATGTCTAAGCTATACAGAGCTTAAATATTTTTGAATGAATATTTGTATAGATGGAAAACCAAAAGGCAATTAGTATCTTTTTTTTAGCAAATTAAGTAGCGTTAGCTCTCCCAAATACATAGCATTAGATAGCTAACTTAACAAAGGTAAAAAGCATCAAGTGGCTTTAGGCATGGTATATCCTTAAATTGTATGTGCTGACATATAGACAACCTGAGAGTGATTGCAGGTTTCTTGCAGACCACTGCAATAAAGAGACTATGACAATAAAGTGATTTGCATGAATGTTTGGCTTCCCAGTACATATAAAAGTTATGTTTTCAAATACTGTAGTTTATAAAGCATGCCATGGGCCTCCCTGGTGGCTCAATGGGTGAAGTGCAGTGCTTTGGCACTGCTGGCAGCTGCGGCACGAGTTTGATGCCCGACTGGGGAGATTCCCACATGGCGTGGCAGACCTCTCCTTCCTCCCCCGTTGCCCCCCTCAGCAGTGTTATTCGGTTGATCTGCCTGTTCTGCTCCCCACTCTGTCTCTGGTGAACCCTCTCACTGCCCCACACCTCTGGCCTGCACCCTAGCTTGCATGCAAAAATAAAAAGTAAGTTAAAAATATAGATAAAGTATGCCATGGCAGTTTGTTTAAAGAAATGTGCATATTAATTAAATATGACACAGATCTGAAGCTAGCACATGCAATTAGGGCAATGGTAGCAACAGACTTGCTTCGAGTAGGGCTGCCACAAAATTTTACTTGTAAAAAGCAGTATCTGTAAGGCACAATAAATCTGTGCAGAATAAAACAAGGAATGTTTTTATTCAATATCACAATAGTAGAGAGAATTAAATACTGAGAACATAAGAAAAAAGGTGATTTTTATATTGACATCATGTTTTCTAATGCTGAACTGTCACAATCAAGGCTTGCTTAAATATTAGTCATGCAATTTAAATATGTTTTATACAAATATAATATTTACTTTGTGAAGATAGAATTAAAAAAAACTCCAGTGTAATTGTTCTTTATTCAGTTTCATAGAAACTGAAAGAAGTCTCAAAGATTGACATCCTCAAAATGTAGTTCAATGCGGAGCAAATGTCTAGAGTCTATGTATAAACCTCTTGAAGCATAGAAGTGGTGGCAAAATGTTAATTGTAAGCAGCACCATTATAATCAATTATAGTAATATATGATGGACAGAATATGTAGAAATGTATAATAATCCCCATTAGGGATAAAAGTTTATTTATTTCATTTCATTTACAACTTCCATTATTTATAGAAATAGAAAGATTAGGTGGATAAAAGTGTAAGTACTTAATGAGCAGGATATATTTGCATGGATATGAATAGATAAATGGAAATTTTAAATTTGCCTATCCATTTGCTTTTAAAATCATTCATGATAATATTTTGAAGGCTTACATTAGAGTTAGCATCTAGAACATTGAAAAAACCCTTTAATTTTGCTTCACGTAAAGTCATTTTCCCATTAAAATTTAGGGTAGAGTTGACTTTTGTCTGGGAAAATTTTTCAGAGAAATGGACAGTGAAGGAGTTGGAAGCTATTCTCTATACAGTGAAAGGCATGTTCATTCTATATGCAGGAAATACTGGTTTCATAATTTCTAGAACATTTTGAGGAAAGTTTGTTAAAAAACTTGAAGACATTTTTAAAGTTGTTGTTATTCTGTGATTCCACCATAAAATGTTTCAGTTTATCAAATCACTGCAAGTAATTTTTTCTCTTCTTCAAAAGACATAATAAGACTTTTTAAAAAAAGATTTATTTATTTATGCATACAAGAACTGGGGTGTAGGCCAGAGGTGTCGGGTAGTAAGAGGATTCACTAGAGACAGAGTGGGGAGCAGAACAGGCAAATGGACTGAAATACACTGCCGAGGGGAACAGCGGATGAGACAGGAGAGGTCTACTGCGCCAAGTGGGTTAGCTCCCTGGCAGGGGATCGAACTTGTGCTGCAGTGGCTGAGGATAGCTTCATAGTGCTGACACTTAACTCACTGTGCCACCAGGGGGGCCCAGGCAAAATAAGACTCTAATGACTTATCCACTGTGCAACATACTGTCATTGGTCCTGGTCCAGATATAAATACCGTGTGCTATTAAATAGCTAAACTTAATGGTTGTATCTTGGAGGATAACTCCAATCTAGAAACATCTGAAGATGGTCTTAAATTACTCTGGAATTCTTATATCTAATGAGTATTTTTTAATTCCTGCTGGGGAGGAGAAAACATTCCTCCTATCCCTCTGAGTTTTTCTTGGACTTGTCAAGTAATCAAACTGATATGAGACAGATTAGGAGGAGAGAAAAAGAATTTTTAACTAGCTACTCATATAGAGAATCTATGTAGAAATGGGGACTCCTAAGTTAGTGAGCAAAAATGAGAGAGTATATCCTAAGCAGAGGAATAGTGCAGTACTCTGGGACTTCAAGGAGAGAGGAGGGAGACACTCATAATGAGGAGAGGGTGATTCATATGAGAAGACCGGCTGCTCCAGTTAGCTGTCTGTCCTGATATATAGATAAGTTTCTTTAATAGATTATTTCTGAGAAATACCCTAATTCTGGGAAATACCCTCAATTTTCATTCTTCAGGGTAGTTAAGGGAGTGACAATAGTTTCTTGTGAACCTTCAGGATCTCAATTGGTCTCAGTTTAAAATAATCAAGATGCCAGAATGCCCATCTTGAGGTCTGTTTTGAATACCAAAGAGAAGTCTATTTTTCATTTCGTCATCAAAGATCTTGATGATGGATTGAGGTTTGGATGAGAGTGGAAAGTAAAACTTTTCCTTTAAAGTATAAGGAGCATATAATGTTAGCATGTGACCAACAGACCCTTAGGGACCCCAAATTGTTAAGGGGTGCATGTTCTAAAAGAGGTTCAGCCATCTACCACACAAAGACAGAAGAAGTTGACTCTTAGTGTGATAAATCACAATAGAATTAGTGTACATAGAGAAAGAAGAGAGGAAAAGATATTCCTAATATTAATTTCCCAGTACAATCATCAAAATGAACCCATCCCATCATGGGCAAATGCCCAGCCATACAGGGTTGGCCCAAAGTGAGTCCACTAGAATTTGAAAGTTTGCCATGAGTCTAAGTTACATTCTGGCAGGAAACCATAAGAAAGTGGTAAAGCAGGTCCTAGAGAGCTGGGACAGAGGAGATACCACATCAAGATAATGGCTGCCATTGTTTCTGCCAAGGCAGCGTCCCCATGTGTCTCTCAACCACATGTCTCCTCTAAGTCCCTACTTGTGTCTCCTCCAAGTCTCCTTTCCAATAGAATCAGGTTATAAGTTGGGAAAACTCCTCTCTTTCCATGTTTTATAGGGACCACTCAGCTCTACCCCTAGTTCTCAGTAGTTTTGGCACATGGCATCCTGGGACTTGTAGTTCTTGGTGGCTGTATACAAGTGGGTGTGTGGACAATGGTGCCCATTTACTGTGCTGCTTCTCCCCCTTTTATGGAGATGCATTTGTTGGCAGTACCTTCTTTCTTTTTCCCACCCTCCCCCCCTCCCTTCCTTCCTTTCTTCTCATCGGTAGTGCTTGTACTATGAATGTAATGCAGACAGGTACACTCAAGCCATTTTTTGCAAGCAACTTAACTTGAATTTTTCAACTCTGAAAGTAATTGTATAATTCCCTAATACTTGAAAATGTGATATAAAATACTGAGTAACTAGGGACTCGGATGAATAAGCAAGTGGACATCGTTAAAACAATGTTGAGCTATACAAATGAGCTTTCTAATTCAGCAGTCTGTGCTGTCTCCGCTCTTGTTGGGGTGACTCTGACCCTTGGACCTTTGAGCAGCCAGCACTGCCTCCCGGGCTGGGTCTAACCCATGCTGCTCCTCCTCCGCCGCCTCCCCACTCCACATGGCCCCTAGCAGAGCATCTTGGGGCCACACTCTGCACCCTGATGTCCTGACAGGGGTGCCTGGTGCAGTGCCATAGTCTGAACCTTGACCCTGATGTTCTGAGGAAGGGGGCTTTTAGGGAGTGGGTGAAATAGAGAAGTCATTTTGGGAGAAGGCTTTAAAAGGGAACAAGGCATGTGGGGTCATTCTTTATCATAGGAGTTGCTGTGGCGGACAGGTGCCCTCTGGCCAGGTGGTAGGCTTTCGCCTCGCCTGCCCCCTGGCGCTGCACACCTTACGACTCCCTGCTGGCTCCTGTAGTGCAACTCCGAGTCCACCATCAGTCAGAGACTGGAACTTCTCCCTCTCCCTCTTCCCTGACAGTTCTTCCTGTCCTCTGCGGGTTACAATAATTTTGATTTTTGCTGCAGCCAAGCCCTCTTAGTTGCATTTATGGCTTGGTGCTTGCACGTCAACCGGTGAAAGGAGTTCTGAACTGCTGACGATGTTTAGATCCTTTTCCTGGTAACACTCTTTCTTGTATATTTTTATGAAAAGATCATACTTTTGTTATATATTGTTCTATAGGTAAGGTACATATTTTAAGTAAAATTGGTATTATATTCCCTTGCATTTATTGATATCAGAGCTCAGGAGATTATATATATATATTAGCTGGATAGACTAGATAGTTATCTGCTGAGCACTAGATGGGAAAAAGTAAAGATGTATAAAGAATCAAGGAGCAATAGTTTTTTTTTTTTTTCTGGTAAATATTGATTTTTCAATACACTACAAAGCAGGTAAACTTTTATATGAGTAAGTACTAGGTGTATAAAAATTTCATTTCCTGAAATATAACAACTTTGCCTGATCATAGAAATTTGTCAAGGCATCAAAACATTTGCTCAAAGCTAGAATAACAAAGTACATGGGACAAAATAACTTTTATACAGAAGTAGAGACTTTAAGTAGTGTTAGCCTATTTTGTGTTTTTTTTTTTCCTCAAGCTTTTCATATAAAGAGAATATAAAAAATGTATAGTGAAATTCAGTTTTAAAATGGTTTATATTTTGTCACTATTAGTTCTAATAGTATTTAGTTTACTTTTCAACTAAAATTCTTAAAAACCTCATAACATGCTAGTTTCATCATCAAATGTGTCAATACAGAGGTCTAAAAGTATGATATTATATAATGGCAATATTATCACACTTAAAAATAATTCCATTTTCAAAATTGCAAAAGTTACAAAAATTGTCTTGATTTGCTTATTTGGTCATATGGGTGGGACTATGTGGTTTTCTTTCCCCTCAAGGCAACCGAAAGTAGTTGTTTCTACTTTCAGTCCTTTTTCTCCGAGGCTCCCTAGGGCAACTCAGGTGGATATACCTACCAGTAACCTCAGTGCTGGGTAGTTAAGTCTGCCCACTGAGTTTCTTCTCCCTAGCTCCTTTTCTATGGGAATTTTATTAAATATGAGAGTCAGGGAAAGTTGTTTTTTAAAATCAATTTTACACCACATAATAGTATAAGACTCTTCTTGGTCAGTAGACTATGGTACCTCAAAGTATTCTTAGTCTTAACTCAGATTCCCTTTGTGTTGAGTTCCAAAAGTCACTCTTGAAATAAGAGGTTAATCCAGTTTATATTTCAGTTTGCATTTCTGCTATAACGTCTTTACACTTGTAAGTTCAGAATATTAGAGATGCTTTAGCCACAAAACATAGTTATGTAAACCCTTCCTTGTCTTCCTTTAATATCTTTTATTATATCTGAAATGATGTAGACTATGAAAAAGAGAAATGATATTAACGAATGGATATTGACTTCTAGATATTTGGAGGAAGAGGTGATTTATTTTGGATTAACACATTGAAGTAGAATAGAAGAGAATAATGAATTTGTTTTCTTTTTTAAAAGTAATAGAATAACTCTTAAATACTGGCAATAAACAGAACTAATTACAAATGGATATTTTTCACTTGAAAGACACATGATGTTATGTGGACATTTGTTAATTTATCTGCAATGTATACCACATTAGTTGATTTATGGTTATTTGAAAGAAAGGTCAATTAATGAGTGGGAACGAGGAGTGTAATTAAGAAGTCTTTTCTTTACTCTATTTCTTTTCAAGCCAGAGAACAGTTCTGAATGCTGATGAGACAACATCTATTACAATGCCATCCGTAGGAGTTAGGTAATTAACTCAGAATGAAACACACAACAAAATATCTTTGCGTGAGGCAGAAGTACAAGGAAAATCAGGTAGCAATAAGAACTCAGTGTCACTCTTATGATGCAGATGATCATGAGTCCAGTTTCTAGCCATCCAAGATAGGAGATTTTTTCCTTTACCAAAAGAATGTTGCACATCTGACTAGTGTTAGCTCTTCCTAGTCACCAGGAACCAAGTAACCTTTTCTGTAGTCAGTAAGTGGAAGTTTTCCATGGTGCTCATAAATAAAAGTTTTAAAGAAACAATTGCTTTTCTATGAAAGCTTTGGCATAGATCTTACTTTTAAAGGCCAAATCTTCATATCCCCTGAGGATGAATACAAACTGCGTTTTTGTAGCATGTTTTGCAAATTGCTGTTCTAGTTTAAGCTCTCTCCTGAGAAGAATGTGTACCAGAAATTTAGACCAGACCCATTTTCTTTAACTCAGCATGTTAACTATAATGAAGAATTTTCTCTGCACTCTGCATTTACATAAGTCACTCGATCTGAATCACTTCTGAACCTACAGCAGTTTCTTCAAGAACTTATTAAAATCAATGGGGTGCTTGTTAAAAATGCAAATTTTAGTGGGTCTTTCACAGACTTACTGAAGCAGAACCTTTAGGGATAGGGCAAAGAAATCTGAGTTTGTAACAAGCATTGATTCTTTTGCTCATAAACATTTGAACTATGTACCTGTAGGTTTTTAGAGCCGTTGGAGCTTCCTAAGTAGTTGAGGTCATAGATTTTTAAATGGGAGGCTGGATGGAGTAAAGTTCATCTCTTGGTTTCTTTTCAGTAGCTTCCTCAAATGAAAGTCATGTCTTCTCTTAACATTTGTTATTTGTGGTCTCATTAAACAGGTAATTCATGAAATAGTCACTAAGTTCTTTTAGATGATGGGGATAAACCAGGCTAGAAAACACCCCCAAATCCCTGCCCTCCTGGAGCCTTTATTTCTGATGGGAAGTTAGACAAGAAGGGCAATGAATAAGTAAATAATGCGTGTGTGTTGGATTGTGAGGAGTGCTTGGAAGACAAAACAAGTAGAGGGCAAAAGATGGAATGTGGAGAGAGGAAGAGAGTTAAAATATTAACAGGATGACTAGAGAATGCCGTGTTTAGAAGGTGATTTTTGAATTGTGATCTCATGGAAATGAGGGAGCTAGGCTTTTACACGTGGCGAGGCTAACCTCAAGGAGCAAGTAGTGACTAAGAAGTTCTAGACACAAACCACTCTGAAATTCAAAGGGCAGGAGGCCAGTATAGTTGAAGTGATGTAGACAAGAAAGCCAGGGCGTCAGGGGCGGGTGGGGGATAGATTCCATAGGGATTGTAGGTGATGAGCAATAATTTGACTTTTACTCCTAGTTAATCAGAAAGTTAATTGGATATTTGAGAAAATCACATTGAGACCATTCTGAGGGGTAAGAGACGAAAGGAGACAATTTAGGAAGATTTTTGTTAAAATTTAGAGAGGAGATGGTGAGTTTTGGGGATACAAAATTTGGGGAAGTTGATTGGTATAAGAGGAAGGAGGAGAAAATTAATTAACCTTTGGAGATAGCTCCAGAAAGGAGTACGATGTGGACTACATATAGCTAAGCTATGAGATCCTAGCTGCCTCTATGTAGAGTTCAAAGGATGAGCGCCCCCCCCTCCCCGGGTACCCCTGCCCTGGAGAGCTGCCTGCAAGCCGCAGGCAGAGATGGGGGAGCAGAGGTGCAACGTGGTCACTGAGAGCCATGCTGCCCAGAGCCCTGGATCTCGAACCCTGCTCACCAAGATTTCAGAGGCGAGACCGCTGCCTCAGTGGGTCTGGAAACAGGAGAGGGAACAAAGCTTATTCTTGAGTCTAAATTCTAATGGAATTTGCTTCATTAGATTTTGCACTTGCTTAGACCTTGTTCCTCTTTCTTTTCCATGTCTTCCTTTGGGAGTGGAAATGTCTCTTCCATGCCTGAACTGCCATTGTATTTTGAAAGCACGTTCTCTATTGTTTTTACAAATTTGTAGCTGAAGACAGATTTGCTTCAGGAAGAATCAAAATTTGAGTTTCAGACATCTGATTTTAGGAATAATAAATGAGATTAAATGAAAACCAAGCAGATGGGATACTCTGGAAGATAAGTAGAACAAGTATTTCAGGCACAGAGTGATCATTTGCATCCACTGGTGCTATTGACCTGGGACTGTAGAAGGTCTGGTTTAGTTATGCAAAGCACTCTGAGTGCAGTAATAGGGACAAAACTTATTCAAGTAGATTTAGGAGAGAGTGGAGGAAAGAAACTGGTGATAGCAATTAACAACCTTGACTTTTGGGATTGAATCTCAAATACTGGAGCAGAAGTGGGGTCAAAAAACTGTTAATTCTGTCTTAGTGAGATTGAAATAAGTGTGTTTAAGTGAGGATGAGAATGATTCTCTTTAGAGAGAAAAATATTTGTGGAAAAAAAGAGAAAATCATTAAAGCAATGAATTTCTAAAGGCAAGAGTAGGTATGATTTATTGTATAATTACAAGGGTTTGCCTTAACTTATAGCACATGTAGCTTCCAAGTGTGACAGGAATAATTGCAGAATATTCTGGCACAAATGCTAGTTGGTGAGTGAAACTTGTAGTAGAAGTTTGCTGAGGTTCTCATCTGTTTCCTTCTGTTTTTTCAATGAAGGAAAAAAAAAATGTGATGGATAATTTTCTGTGTCAGCTTGCCTGGGCCATGGATTTCCCAGAAATTGAACATTATTTCTGCGTATGTCTGTGAGGGTGTTTCTGGATGAGATCAACATTTGAATCAGCAGACTGAGGAAAGAGAAGATTGCCCTCCCTAATGTGGGCAGACCTCATCTAACCCACTGAAGGGCTGACTTGAATAAAAGACTGAGTAAGAAAGAATTGACAGTCTCTCTGCCTGTCATCAAACTAAAAGAGCAGTCTTCGCCTGCCTTTGAAATGGGGCTAGCACTATGTCATCAGGTTTCCAACTTACTGATAGGAGATTTTGGAACTTCTCAGTTTTCGTAATTGCACGAGCCAATACCTTATAATAAACACACATAAATGCTATTAATTGTGTTTCTGTGGAAAACAAGACTAATACACCATGTCAATGAGTAAGAATCGGGGTGGAGAATTGTTGGAAACTTGTGAGCAGAAAATCTAAAGTAGCTAGCAGAGAAGATGATGGAATGGACTAGGGCATGTTCTATGATTTCCTAGAAGTATTGGAAGTCAGTGACTGTATATTTAAAATAACATTATTCTGTACAATTCCTTAATGCTTCAACTTTGTTTTGTTTTAAATTTCTCTACTTTATTCACCAATATGAGTTCAGGCGTGGAGAGTTTGATTTAACCAGGACTCTGGTTTAGCCACATGGTACTCAGAAACTGAAAAGGGAAAAGGAAATTGAGAGTATATCCAATGGAGTCATAATGATTAGCCATCTAATTTAAGCTGGGTTGGGGAGGAGCAGAGGACATGATGGAGATGAGAATAGCAAAAAGTTGATGATTTTCAAATATTTGAGGTCCTGGCAATGTATAAGGAAGGCTAGAGTTGGAGTACAGCATATGAAAAGGTGAATTGACAGGACTGCGTGTGAGAGTACACTATTTAAGACTGAGATTATAAAGTATTCCATTTATTAGTTATGACAGGTTCAAAGACTTTATTATGTGATCATGACTGAGAGGTTATAGTAAGATGGCGAACATTAGAGGGAAAAAGGTCCAGGAACTGAAAACCCTGTCATGAATTTGAATTCATAATGAAGAATTATGAAGGACCCACAATGTGATGACTGATAATGGGTCAAGCATCTGCAATTTTCAAAGAAAAATGGAGAGGTGGTGTGGGGTTGGTATCGTTGATCATATAAAAAAGTGGGATGTAAAAAGAGCCATTGAATAACGTGAAACTCAAAACCGGGGGTAGGAAAGGGTAGTAAGGAGGACATTTAACCTACCCTTGGGCCCAATAGAACAAAGAACACTGGAGAAAAACAGCTGGTATTTAAAGAGGACTGCAGGAGGTCATTGGCAATCGATGCATGAATAAAAGAGTATGAAGGAAAAGGGATCATTTAGAAAAATTTGAGTTTAGACATTTACCCGAGATTTGCTCTTGAATTCCAGAAGTTACACAGAGTGGTCAGTGAATTGGGGAAATGGGAGTAGAAAAGGAGGTGAATATAGCTACATGTGGGTTGGAATCCAGTGGGTGAGGGTTGACAAATGGGTTTTGGTTTATCTGGGCAGACTGTCATGGATACAAATGAGGGCGTAGTAATATCAGTCCTGATGATGTTTGGCGGGGGATGATGGAGAGGTTTTGAGTTCGGTAAGAAGGGAGACAGATACGCCTCATCAGTAGTGGTAGAGACCTAGAGTTCACCATCATCTCCTGCTGAAGGAAACATGTGGCCTCAGTTCAAATTTTAAATAAAGGTGGATTGACCCAGGTCTAAGAACTAAGAAATTTCCTTTGTCAAGTGCTGAAGAGTGACTGCAAAAGAGTTTTATTTGTGTGTGTGTGTGTGTGTGTGTGTGTGTGTGTGTGTGTGTGTGTATAAAATTACTACAGTTTTAGCATTATGTCTTAAATTCATCCTGCATAAATAGGCCATACAGGTCTACATTACATTGACATACACAATTCAATTTTTCTAAACATATTAAGATGATTTGTAGACTGGATTAACATTTTTATAGTATCCCTATGGAAATTGGCAGGAGACACATAATGTATATATATAAGACCCTGTGTCAGGGAACCTGAAGTGAGAGGCGCTTACTGTTTAGGGAAGTGTGAGTAAATCTAGGTATCCTATATTTCATCTTGACTTGTTTTATGTAGAATATTACATTTGAGAAATCATAGGAGGCTATTGTCTTTTCCCTCAACATGAATGTCTAATTACACTTTTTTTGTAATTAATAGTGACAAAAGAAGAATCAACTCAAATCACTGTGTACACAAATTCATAGAAATGCAGGCAACATTTAAAAATATAGTGAAACTGAGTACACTTTGTTAGATTATACAAATGAGAAGCATTTTTACAACTCTTTGTTTGAAAAGATATTTTCCAAGAAGCACCATTAACACTACTGCAGTAGTATACTGAAAACACTATTATTAAAAGACCCCCCAAAAGGCTCTAAAAATATGAAATATTTGAGGCAAAGGTTTTTAAATATAAGTGTTTTCCTTGGCTTCAGATCAAGACAAACTGTTCACTGAAAGGACAGCTCCTCCCGGGTGTCGAGAACAACTGTTAGTCTCATGTGAACTGAGTGTGCTTTGTTCAATTCATAAAAAAATGTTGTTTTTCTTGGAAAACAAAGCATATACAATTTTTTTTTTTTAGTTAGTTCCTCAGTATGTAGGAGGGATAAATTATGTTTGGCTTTCAGACAAAATTTCAGACAAAGGAAATTTGCATTCTTACCACACAGGTATTATTATTGCTTGTAGAGTTGCTTGGAGGAGTTAAAGAGTAGAAACGAAGATTGTATTTAGAGCTTCATTGCTAGCATTTTCAATTGCACCATTTGCAAACAAAGTTAGTGTTTAAAACAAGCATATATAAAGTTATCAACCCATTTGTTTCTACTTGGAAAATTGACTTATTAGTAATAGTAATATATATCAGTCGTTTGGCAGCCTATGCTTTGAGTTAAAACTTTAAATGGCACATTGAAAACACTCACAAATTGGAGGAAATCAATAAGAATTCAAACATCTTCTTTTTATTCTTTTTCTTTATCGTTTCCTTCACTCAACAATTATTTATTGCCTTCCACGTCCCTGTAGTGGATTAAGCAATGGAGAGAAAACAGTGGGTATCATAAATATGGTCTCTGTTTTAGTGTATCTAGATGAGATAGAGAAAAACAGAGAGGCAATTATAATACTGAGTGGTTACAGATTGTACAAGGTCTGGCACTCAGAAAATCAAATTAGCTCACATTTAGCAAGTTGGGGAAAGACTTCCTAGATGTACAGTATTTGTAGCTGAAATTTGGAGGATAAAGTGGAATTACACCAGGAAAATAGCAAATACGTTGTTTCTTAGACTATCTTAGAAACATCCAGGAATATCATTATGTTTTATGATTCTTTGATTGAGAATAACAGAAAGATAACTCGAATACATTTTGGAAAAGGGAGGATTTATTTCCTGTTGGAATCCAAGAAATGGTTAAACATGAATGGGTTTGCATCTGGGCCTAAGGAATGGGGCAAGTGGAACTATCCTGATTTTCTTTCTTCTCTTCTTACATTGGCTTCATTTTCTGTCACCACAAGCTATTTCAGATGGCAGAAAAAAGTCCACTTGATGCCGACACTGGGAATTTGAAGTTGTAAAATTGGGACATAGTTGATTTGACCTGTGTTTAGTTCCCATTTTTCCTTGTATAAACTGTGGTCAGAGTACTGAGAGCTCTGAGACTTTTAACACTCCTCTAGTAATCACATTTTGGTGAGTTGGGAAAAGTGGTGGTTGCTTTGAGAAATAGGTGTGGGGTGGCCATACCATAGATGTTTATAATTAAGCATCTCAACTGGGCACAGCTTTCTCATAATGTTTAAAATGTGCTGCAATTATATTTATTATTTTCCTCCAAATATCAATACAAATAATAGAATTTTCTTCCTCAATATGTAAAATCTCTTTTATTTGGTTTATTAAAATCACACATGTCTGAGTACACAGACACACACATCTGTATAAATAAGTGTAGATAGATGGAAAGATGGGAGGGGAGAGAGAGAGAGAGAGAGAGAGAGAGAGCGAGAGAGATACATTAAGGGCTGCTGGCTCAGGGTGAATTTATGGCATAGTGCTAAAATTTACAGAGAATATTTTTTTCTGTTATTTTTGTTTTGTTAAAAAAATAAATCTCTTTAGCAGTCCACCATTCAACAACTGACAAATTCACACATACACACACACACATGCACATTCACACATGTGTGCATATACAGTATATATGTATATATGGCCTTTCTTTCTATAATCTATCATCTATCTATCTCTCTATCTATCTATCATATATCTATCATCCAGTCATCCAATCTATTTCTGTATAACTAGTTCGTCAGATAGGGGATTTAGTGCTAGATTTCTTAGGAAGTCGGTCTTCATTATACAGAAGGTCAGATAGCTTGGAGATGAATACCACATGACAGAACACACTGCACCACACAGCTGAATGGGAGCTCTCCTACAACCTACACCACTGGCATTTTGTCCTCGTCCTGCTGGGAGGTAACTAGAATTTGGGGACAGGGATCCCTTTTTTCTTCCCTTAATTCTTCTTTTAAACATTTTTGTTACCAGAATTAGGGAATTATGTTTGACTTTGTGCTTTAAACTCTATATGGGTAGCATGTAATTTAGGGGAAAAATAAATTTAGATGAAAACCAAATCAGGTATGGGTTCTATCTTTTCTAGGCTCCTGAATAATTATACTTTCTTAGTCAGGGTCCAAGCATTTTACTACATTGACAAGACAATTATTCAGAAAGTCAACACAGTGGAATTTGAAAGGTAGTTGTGCAGAAAGTTATTTGACTTTAACCCAGTTTAGTTCATAGGTTCAGAAAACTGAACTCAGTTTTGGGTTAAGGGTTTCTTCTCTGAAGCTTTTGCCACATATGTTCTCAGATTTTCATGGGAGGGTGAGGAACAAGAGCTGTAAATTAAACCAGATGTCCATGTAGCTTAGGTCTTTCAAGTGACTATTCCCTAGGTCTTTTTTTATCATTGAAGAATAAAATACAGTATTAGGATTTAACATAGAAGTTAGAACTGAGTTGCTAAAAGCAGAATCTGAAGCAACACAAATTAAAAATGTCACATCGAACTTTTTTTCAACAGACAAAATATAATTTTAAAAAAGTATTTCTTGTGTCTCACATATTGCACTGTTACGTTTTGTTAGAAATTTTTTTTTAACATTTCAAATATTTCAAAGCATTCCCTCACTCTGAAAAATATATTAATAGCTAAACTAGTAACATTTGTGCAATGTTATATATGTGTGTGTGTACGTGTATATACATAGGTATATATATGTGTGTTTCTTTTTATAAGCTGGTGATTCGAAAAACAATTCAAATTTAGTATTAAAAGCTGCCTCTTTACTTTAAACCTTATGACTTAAAGATGTATAGGCAGGGTTATATATGTTCAATAAGAAGTTGAAAAATTAATTAAAATTTAACTTGAAACACAATAAAACAAATCATTATAAGATATGAGAAGTATTTTTTGAACCAAGATTTGGTGCATAAGTCTCCCAAAGTAATTATATTTCCCTGATTTGTAGTTCTGCTGCTTATTGAAAAAGTTTTTAACCAAAATGAAGCTTTATTTTTTTTCACTTGAATAGTCATATATACTAAAAAAAGGCAAGTTTTTTTTTATAGGCTAAGAAACTCTAAGAAACAAAGACATGCTTCCTTACCTACATGGATAAACTCCAGGTATTCAAATAACCTTAGATAAAATATGTAGTCTTAGTAGTAGAAGTAGACCTAAAGAAAACCAGACCCATACAAGATTGGAGAGGAAAATTTCTTTGATGAAATTTCTTAAGATGGAATAGGGGAGTAGTTGCTATATTTGTAGCCAAAGATATAAAGGTCCCAATGTAGGAAATATTAGTCTTTCCAAAATGGTGACTACTCCTCCACTTGATTACTTATAACTCCTAACCAAAATATGCTGCTTGGATTGTGATCATGACTTTAAGAAGTCAGTACATCCTTATGATGCTTTTAAATCTATCCTCATCCCTAACTCTACTCCTTGTCCTATAACTCACTTTGAGTAATAAAATAAATGTATCAAACATTCATGGATATTTAGTACTAATCCAAAAATTTTACAACCATTGTTACTCAGTTTCTTGAACATACATGTTATTTTTTCCAAACGATGCCTATTTCCAGTAGAGGAAATTACAGACTTCAAAATGTTTTCAGGATAGAAAGCAAACAAGAGAATACAACCTCCTGTATAAAGAGAATATAATTCATTGACTTCAGAGGCAATGTTTAATGTAAATGTAGACCTACCTATGATAAACCACTAGTTGATCTGCTATTTTGTGATTACTAATCTCTTAAAAAGTCTGCATTTGTTGTGGGGGCACTGGAAATCTGAGTTTCTTTTCACCTCACAACTTTCACTAGGGAGTCTTATTATAAGGATTAATGGACCCTTATTATATCAAAGATATGACCTTTTGGCTTATAGACACTAGGGGGCCTCCCATAGACTCATCTCCTGATATTTCTAGACTTTCTGGTTCTTCCCCTTGGTGTTTGACTTCCCTCTTGCATAACTTACCTGGAAATAATAAGACAAGGCATAGTTGACAGGATGCATGAGATGACATAGGCATGGTGTGCTACATCGATTTCTATAACCCATCTTGCGGTAGTTTCTCACTCCCTTGCTGCTTTGAAAAATTAAGCAGCATTACTGTGGGTCACTTATGTTATCAAGTGCTTCTAACAAGGAACTGCAATGCCCTCTTGCAGATGAGGGGCAGCCTCTGGCTAATAATGGCCAGCAAGAATTACTTTTTAAAGATTTATGTATTTATGCATACGAAAGCTGGGCTGCAGGTCAGAGGTGTGGCGAGGTGAGAGGATTCAGCAGAGACAGAGTGGGGAGCAAAACAGGCAGATCGACTGAAATACACTGTCGAGGGGAGCAGCAGGCGAGACAGGAGAGGTCTGCTGCACCATATGGGTTAGCTCCCTGGCCGGGGATAGAACTTATGCTGCAGGGACTACCGAAACCTTCGCAGTGCTGAGATTCAACCCCTTGTACCACTGGGGAGGACCAAGAAACTGAAGCTCTTCATAGTAAAGCCACAAGGAACTGAATTCTGCTAACAAAAGCACATCCATCCCAGTCGAGCCTGTTAGGCCATGCCAGACTCTTGCCCCACAGAAACAGAGATAATAAGTATCTTTTGGGTGAATCTCCCCCTTTGTGTCATTTGTTACACCACCATAAAGCCGCCCTATTACTTAGTCTTAAAGAGGAAAAACATTTATTTGGTCAGGAAATGTGCCAAGTCAGTAGAATACAGTTCAGTTCTACCTCAAGCTCCTCTTCTACCTCCTCTTCCTTCTCAGAGCATTGTTCAAATTTTTATTGTTGTTGTCATTTGGCGTGCAAGAACTGAGGCGTAGGCCTGAGTTGCGGCAGGTGAGAGGATTCATCAGAGACAGAGGGGGAAGAACAACAGGCGGATCTACTGAAATACACTGCTGAGGGGAGCAGTGGGCGAGACAGAAGAGGTCTGCTGTGCCTTGTGGGTCAGCTCCCTGGCCATAAATGGAACGCAGGCCACAGCATTGATAGCAGTGAGACTTAACCTGTAGACACCAGGGAGGCTGAAGGTCAATTTCTACCCTGGGATCTACCTCTGGCCAGAGCTGGGAGGACATTTTACAATTTCCTTGCAAAAGTGAGTTTCATTAATAGTGCCATGGCAATAGAGGAACTTTCAAGATGACAGTCTGAAAGGGATATTGGAATTCAACTGACCGGACTAAGTTCTCTGTACATTTTTATATCTATGAATCTAATATTATAGAATCTCCCTAGGATACCATTAAGGGAGCAGGGCACAAGCTCTGAGAGAATATTTGCAGGTAGTGAGTGGAGAAAGCAACAGCCATGTCTACTGAGCTGCTACTTAATGAATCAGTTACTCTTCGGGACTGCAAAGATCACAGATTGTGAGTCAGAGAGTAGAGCTTTCAGCTCTGCCACTGACGAGAATCATAAACAATAAAATTTTCTGGTGAAATACTGAGTTTCTTCTAATGCATGGCATTAAACAGAATACTTCAAAGTTGTTATGCCATGAATTTTTAAAATAATAACTCCATGCACTATTACCATTAGCTTCATTTTACAAGTGAGGAAAACTTCAATTAGTGGTTCAAGGCCATTGAGCTAGGACTCTAAAATTTATGGTATATCAAAGTCCTTGTGTCTTGGATCGTTTTACAGTACTTTAAGGTGCATTTCTTTCTCCTTTCAAATTGCAATGGTTGTTAGGTTAGAGGAAGATACTTCAAAAACTGCTCTGCAGATAGTATGTGCTTAGAAATTGGCAACTAGCTTATCACCGATCCCCTGTTCGTATCCAGCAAAATCAGACTGCAGTGACTATCAGGAGAGCTTTTCAAAGTGAACAGCCT
The DNA here is from genome assembly GCA_004024925.1 of Scalopus aquaticus. NCBI lineage: Eukaryota > Metazoa > Chordata > Mammalia > Eulipotyphla > Talpidae > Scalopus > Scalopus aquaticus. The sequence goes on from PVIJ01005288.1 coordinate 83,304, forward strand.
TTTATTTTATAGCCCATTACTTTCCCTCCCCACTTTGCCGGACTCCAGTGGAGAACTCTGAGTGCTTTGCTAGTGGGTGTGGTGTGGTAACATATATGTGAATAGGTGTGAATCTATACCGCTGAATCATATTTTGGTCTCAACCAATATTACCTCAAGAAATACAAAACGAATGAAAAAAATATTTTTGAGAAATTTGCCTGTGTAAAAGTTAAATCTGAGTGTCTCTAGATAAGTCTTATATTTTAAATTTTGTAGTTTTGTTTTCAGTACTGACCAACTGTTGAATCACAAGTGAACGGTAGAGATAGCGTGAACTTCAAAGATACAAAACTAGCTTCCATGATGCAGCACTTAGTGTGTCTGCCTCACACACAGAGAGTTCTGTTTGACTCTCCTGTGGGACCAAAAAATTTGCCTAAGTTTGCATCCAAAAGAAAATATGCATGTTTTAAAACACAGAATTGGGGCAAATGATTCAAATCTGCAAACCATATAGATTAGATTCCTACCATCATGTTTAAATATTGCAGCCTCATTTGCACAACAGAAAATTCCAGACACCTTATCTCTTCTGCACAGCCTAAAATTTCAATAATAAGTTTGGAACGTGATCTACACTTGCCGAGCAAAGAAACATGTAATAAACAGTTTATTTATACAATCATTAATTATTACCAAATTTCCAATAAAAGGACATTTTAATTTTAAAAAGTAGAAAGAATATAGCAATTTATGGAAAATGCATTCTGCCCTTTTTTATGTACCTTTTTTTCATTTTGCAGCCAACTCTTGAAAACTTTGACATTGATGGACATTAAGCCTCTGACTGGGCTTGGGAGCCATAAACTCAGAGGATTCCAGAGCCCACCCTGGAGTGCAGAGTGAGTTCACATTTCCAAGCCTGCACTGAATGTACCGTGCAGAAGTGTAGGTTAGTCAGCTGTTGGCCGACCACATTGCAGTGAAAGGCATCAAGTGGACACCGTGTTGAGGTTTGCTGTTTTACAATCCCCAGGCCTGTGTGGTCCCTGTCAGAAATTGCTAGTAACCCCAAAGGCCAGAAAATGGCCCAATTCCACTGTTACACATTTATGTAGTTTTCTGCCCTCCGATTTCTGAGGTGTAGGCCAGTGTGATTACTGGTGCTGTTTGTGTAACTCTGTCTTTTGGGATCTGGAGGGTTGAATCAACTGGATACCGACTGTGAAAGAAAACAGATCGGAAGGAGCCATGTTTATGGTTTTCCACAATCCCCCCCACTGCATTTTCACCTTTGTTTCAGTCCCCATTTCCCTGATTTCTCAGGGTTCTGTCTCAGAACCCTCTCAAGAATACCAGCATATGAAACAGGACAAACTTCCAATTTTCCATTCCAAACTCAACAACATACACTTGAGAACTCTGGGGGACCCGAAGACACACTTTTTGCACAAAACACACAGGTTCACAGATGAAACATTGTAGGATTAATAACATTCACTTTATTAAGAAAATTTGTTTCCCCCTTAGTTAGCTGTATATAGCATTTCAAAATGAGCTTTGAAAATAAGAGTGTGTGTTTGAGAAGGGCGAACCCACAAATACAGTAGGTCCTCTATAACATTGTTTTGTTCAAGGTTTTTTTGGTGGTTGTTTTTGTAAGATTTAATTTGTGCATAGAAGAACTGGGATGTAGGCCAGAAGTGTAGGGTGTTTGAGGATTCACTGGAGACAGTGGGGAGCAGAACAGGCAGATCTAGTGAAATACACTGTTGAGGGGAGCAGCAGGTGAGACAGGAGAGGTCTGCAGCACCACATGGGTTGTTAGTTCCCTGGCCAGGGATCAAACTCAGGCTGCAATGGCTGCCGATAGCTTGATAGTGCTGAGACTTTAACCCCTGTGCCAGCAGGGAGGCCCTGTTCAAGGTGGTTTTGGTGTGTAATCAATGATGAAAAAACAACAAATCCTTGCTGATATTGAATGAACAGACTTTACTGAAGTACCTGATTTCTTTATATAGCTTTGATTTAAAATGCAGCTTTCAAGAACCTATCAGTGACATTAAATGAGGAATTTTGTACTCAAATTTTGAAATAAATTTTATATAAAGCACAAATTTCATTCGTTGAAAAAAGAATCAACAGGTCCAAAATGGAGTTGTTCATGTCAAGGCCCCTAAATAGCCAACCCAATTCCGTGTTCAGCCTCTCCCAAAAGTGGAAATTTAAAGCAGTCAATCTGGAGTTTCCTGGTCAGCACTAGTGAGCTCCTTGAAGTAATCTTTCTATTCTTCTGCTATGGAGAAACTCCCACATTCTTCCGTTTTCTACATCTCCTTGCAGTATTATTCTATTGGCTAGTTGGAATACTGCCTGATTAATAAGTCATTTAATAGAGTCAATTTGATATTTAAAAATAGCTTGGGTAGATTTTTGCTATTTAATACCTTCCGAGGTATTAAATACCTTTAATACCTTCCCTTCCCTTTGTTCTATAGGAAATAGAACAAAATTGTCTGCGTTCTAGAGATCTTTAGTCCCTGGACTTTTGAGAATCATCTCTATGGGGGAAAAAAATGTAGGTTTGCAGAGACTAATTGAAGTTACAATGTTCTTGAAGTATAATTTCCTATTCATAAACTTATAAAAGATGATTATGACAAGAGGGACCAAAAACAAGCTTGCCATATATCATTAGAACTCGATTATCATGTTTTCTAGTATTTTAGGGTTTCTGCCCCAGCTCCCAAGACAGGTTTCTGGCAGGGCTAAGACTGATGCTGGATACTCAAGGGAAACAGAAAAGCGAAACAGGTATTGAGGCACTTTGGACCTTTGAAGGGGGCAATAAAGCATTTTCTTTTAAGTGCTTCTAAGCCCAGGACCTATGTTGGGCGATCCCTCCTCTTCAACTGGATTCAATAATTGTTTGTCTATTCCAATTTTCTGTAGCTTTTATCAGGACTTTTTTTCTCTGACACAAGATCTGTAAATATAAGTTTTCAAACTTTTTTTTAATCTTTAAATGCAACACAAAAATCCTATTTGTATCATAAGTAATGATAAAAGTTAAATTCACTTTTGTTGGCATTGTCTTTTTGCTTTCCCTTCTCTCCCCTGACCCATTTCTCTGTGGCTGTGATCTCAGCACACACCTTACACCACTACCTCCCCAGGCTGTTCTCAGTCTGAAATTGATGACGTTCTACACTCTTTGGGGGTAGTCACTATCTCCATGGGCACTCTCAGCTATCACTCAACACTCGCCTTCATTGCCACCAATGTGACATGCAGACCCCAGCATTGACGCCAACCCTTTGCACATGCACGTGGATCAGACACCCGTGGATAGCAACCTCCACTTGTGGCCTCTTGTGTCCCCTCTTTGGCTGTAGGCTCCATCACAAGCCACATTCCCCACCCAGCCTGGAGGACAGTTTCCTCAGCTCCTTACCCTCATTCAAAAGTGGACAGGGGTCACTCACAGCTTTCCATGGCATCCACAGGCTGTTTAACAACCTCTCAGGGCTTCTTGAACGTGGCAGCAGCTTTGGGCATTATCTGTGTTGAACTTTGATAAGTCTCCTGTGCCTGACCACAAAACTCACACAAGGCTGCTCTACGCCACCGAGGACTGCTGGCACCACTTGATTCTTAATTCCTGGAGTTTAAGAATAAGAAATGACACAGTCCGTGGATCCCCAACTTGCTCAAGGAAGCAGTCCCTTTCCCTTTCTATCGAATGTTCCCCACTCCCACTGAAAAAGGGTGACTGCCAGGCCGGGACATTAACCCACACAGAGCAAGTTAAGCCCCCAGGCCTCTGGCTCAGGGGCTTTAGGGATCTGAGGGGAGTCTGAACTGCTCGACCCGCCTCCAAACCACTGCCACCATCTCTGGCTGGGCTCCCAGGCTTGCTTAGGGAAGCAGAATCCTAGGCACTGGGGCTAAGGGACCATTGTACGGTCACTTGAACTGAGAGACGGTGAGTGCCAGGTCGGAAGCATACTCCGCATGGAGCAAGTTAAGCCCCCAGGCCACTGGCCCGGGTTTTCAGACCTGACTGTAGCCACACTGGGACCACCCGCCTATGCCTACACCACTACATCAATCACCACTGCCATTAATGATTCTGGGAAGCAGCACTCCTGGGTACTGTAAGGGCAGAGACCATTGTTGCCCACTGGAACTGAAAAAGTAAGTCCCTATTGGTCAGGTTAGCCTGTGGAAATCTAGTGTTAACCAGTCACAGGCCTCTGTGCTGGGGTTCTCCAAACTGAGTGGAGTTGTCACTGGGACCACCAACCATCACAATCTCTGGAAAAGCACAGCCCCTACACCACTGTTGGAAGCCCAGGGCCACAAAACCACTTTCTGGACCTTTTACGTTAAAACAGAGGGAGAGGATCTTTAGTGATAACGTCCATCAACACATCCACAGCATCACTACCCTTTGGTTGCTTGGACAAACAGGGCCAGAATCAGTTAGACCACCAGCTCCTATCATCCAAGAAGGAACACCCCAAACAGATGCCTGCTGATACCAGTGCCACAATATCCCTACACTTACAACAAATCAGAAAACAAGGAGAAAAAAATACAAATAGACAAGACCTCAGGGGAAGGACACCACAAAACGAGTGTCAGCCACCAGAACTCAACAACGACTTGGAAGAACTTCTCTGCCTCCCCAATAGAGAATTTAAAATCATGATTAAGGAAAATGAATATGAGAAAAATAATCAACTCAAGAATGAAATTGATAGCCTAAAGAAGGAGAATAAGACTGTAATGGAAGATCCGAAGAACTCTGGAAAAAGCAATGAAACCATCAAGGGAATGGAAGAACGAATCAGTAATCTCAAATATACAGTTATTAAAAGAACCAAAAAAGAAAAGGTAATGGAATCATGAAGGTAAAAGAATTAAGAAACAATTTGAGAACTATCTGACACCACAAGGAAAGAAAATATAAGAGTAATAGTAATCCCAGAAGAAGAGGAGAGGGTCTAAAGAGCACACAAACTATTTGAGGTGATAGAAGAGAACTTCCCAAATATAAAAATCGACATACAAGAAGAAGAACTCCAAATTACCACAGTGTTAGAAAAACTACACCAGGCACATAATTGTAAAACTCATGCGAGTACAGGATAAGGAAAAAATATCAAAGCTGACAAGAGGGAAGAAACGGGTAACTTACAAAGGAAAACTAATCAGGCAGACATCAGACTGCTCTGAAAAAAGGCTATGGGCAAGAAGAGACTGGAGGGACATATTCAACAATATCCAAGACAACAATTGACAACCAAGAATACTTTACCCAGCAAAGCTCTCCTTCCTCTATGAAGAAAGGATTAGGACCTTCCCACACAAAATGACTCCCAAAATTCGTCATGACCAAACCCCACTCCAAAAAGTACTACAAGAAGTCCTAAACCAAAACCAACAAAGAGATTAAAAAGATAAGAAGACAACGAATAAAACCACAAAAAGGCAAACAAAATGCAAATATAGATGCCAGTGTATCATTATTAACTTTAAATATGAATGGACTAAAGCCATCAGTAAAAAGTCACAGTAGCAGGATGTATCAAAAAACAGAACCCAACTTTCTGCTGTCTACAGGAAACTCATTTAGCTACAAAAGATAAGCACAGCTTGAAAATAAAAGGCTTTAGAACAATCCTACAAATTAATGGACCAAAAAAGAAGGCAGGGACAGCTATACTTAGATAACATAGACTTCAAACTGAAAAATGTAAAAAGACGGTCATTACATTATGATAAAGGGGACAATTCATCAGGATGATACAACTCTTACCAACATATACTCCCCCCAAAAAGGAGCACCAAAATATTTAAGACAATTATTATCATCTCTGAAAACAGACATTAGAGAAAATACATACATAGTAGGAGACTTCAACACCCCACTATCACAAATGGACAGATCAAGGAAACAAAAGATAAACAAGAACACTAATAGGCCCTACATAAGGACCTAGACCACATGGACTTAACAGACATCTATATGGCACTACATCCCCCAATATCTGAATACACATTTTTCTCAAGTGCACACGGATCATACTCCAGGATTGATCACATACTAGGTCACAAGACAAACCTCAACGGATACACTAAGATCAAAATCATACCTACTATATCCTCCAATCATAAAGCCATCAAAATAGAAATAAACCATGAAAAGAAAAAAGGAATCCTCTTACTTCACAAAGATGGAAACCCACACTGCTGGAAGACCACTGGACTGATGGGGAGTTCAAAGAAGAAATTAAAAACATACATAGAAAGGAATGACAAAGAAGACACAACTTTCCAGAATGTTTGGGACACAGCACAAGCAGTAATAAGAGGGAAATAATAGCAATACAGGCTCACATCAAGAAACAAGAAACAACTCAAAGAAACAATCTAATCTCCCATCTCAAAGAATTAGAAAATGAACAAGAAAACCCAAAAGCCAGTGTAAGAAAGGCAATCAAAAAACCAAGCAGAAATAAATGAAATGGAAATAAAAAAAAACAATCCAGAAGATCAAAACCAACAGCTGGTTTGTTGAAAAAATAAACAAAATAGATAAACCTCTAGCCAGGCTTACAAAGAAAAGATGGGAGAAAACACAAATAAATAGGATCATAAATGAAAGAGAAATTACAACAGACAGCAGAAATCAAAAGAATAATCAGAGATTATTATGAACAGCTATATGGAAACAAGTTCAACAACTTAGAGAAAATGGATAAATTCCTAGAACTATTCGATGGCCCAAAACTAGATAAAGAAGATATACAACACCTAAACAGGCCAATCACAGCAGTGAAATTAAAACAGTAATCAAAACCCTCCCCCCAAAGCCCAGGACCAGATGGTTTCATAAATGAATTCTACCAAACGTTTAAAAGCAAACTAGTCCCTATCTTATTCAAACTCAAAAAATCAAGAAGGTATACTACCAACACGGTTTATGAAGCCAACATAAGAGTAATACCAAAACCAAACAATGACAACAAACAAGAAAGAAAATTACAGACCAATCTCTTTAATGAACACTGATGCAAAAATATTCAACAAAATCTTAGCCAACCGGATCCAACAATGCATCCAAAAGGTAAGACACCATGAGCAAGTGGGATTTATTCCAGGGACACAAGGATGGTTCAACATCCTAAAAACAATGTAATCCAACACATCAACAAAAAGAAAGAAAACCATATGAACATATCAATACATGCTGAGAAAGCATTCAACAAAGTGCAACATCCATTCATGATAAGGGCCCTTGAGATTACTGAGATAGAAGGAACATACCTTAACATAATAAAAGCCATATATGACAAACCCACAGCTAGGCAAGGATGTCCACTCTCACCATTGCTTTTCAATATAATACTGGAAGTCCTAGCCAGAGCAATAAGACATGAGAAATACATACAAGGAATCCAAATAGGGAAAGGAGAAATTAAACTGTCACTATTTGCAAGTGATACAATAATATACATAGAGAATCCTAAAAACACCATAGAAAAAACTACTCAAAATTATAGACTAATTCAATAAAGCAGCAGGATACAAAATGAATGCACAAAAAAAACAGTAGCCCTCTCATATACACTCAGTCTAAAGAAGAAATTAAGAGAACAACCCCCTTCAAAACTGAAACCAAAAAAATCATATACCTGGGTATAAGTCTAACAAAAGGCTAAAGGACTTAAAGAAAACTCTTAAGACACAATTAACAGAACAGAGGAGGACACACACACACACACACAAAGACATCTCCTGCTCATCAATTCGAAAAATTAACATTATCAAAATGGCCATCCTACCAAAAGCAATTTACAGATTCAATGCTATTCTGATAAAACATCTCAATGACACTCTTCAAAGAAATAAAACAAAAACTGATGAAATTCATATGTTTTTTTGTGGTTACAAAAAACCTCGAATAGCTAGAGCTCTCCTGACTAAAAAAAAAGAAAATGGAGGGATTACTCTCCCTGATTTGAAACTATACTACAAAGCCATAATAATTAAAACAGCATGGTACTGGAACAAAAACAGAAGCACAGACCAATGGAATCGAATAAACTCAGAAATAGGGGCCTCCCTGGTGGCTCAGTGGCTGAGCGTTGTGCTGTGGAGCTGTCAGCAGCGCACAATGCAAGTTCGAGGCCCAGCCGGGGAGAATCCCACATGGTGCGGCAGAACTCTCCTGCCTCGCCCGCTGCTCCCTCAGCAGTGTATTTCTGATCTGCCTGTTCTGCTCCCCACTCTTTCTGGTGAACCGTCTCGCCGCCCCATGCCTCTGGCCTGTACCCCAGCTTGTATGTATAAATAAATCTTAAAAAAAAAAAAAGAAAACCCAGAAATAAATTCAGGTATCTATGGACAACTAATCTTTGACAAAGGAGCAAAGAATACGTGTTGGAACAACGTTAGCTTGTTTAATAAATGGTGCTAGGGAAACTGGACTGCTACATGCAAAAAAATGAAGCTGGACTACTACACCATGCACAAAAGCCAACTCAAACTGGATAAGAGACCTGGACCTAAGACCTGAAACCATGAAAGTTATAGCAGAAAACATAGGCACAACTCTACACGTCATACACCTCAGCAAAATCTTTAAAGACACATCCCAGAAAGCAAAAGATATCAAGGAAAAGATAAACAGCTGGGACTACATAAAAATAAAGTGTTTCTGTACAGCAAAAGAGACATCAAAACAAACACCCTACTAATTGGGAGAAAATCTTTGCACACAATACAACCAATAAAGGACTGATAACAAAAATCTACAAGGAGCTCAAACAATTCAACAAAAACAAAGTCAACAATCCAGTCCAAAAATGGGCAGAAGAGCTAAAAAGAGTTTTCCAAAAAAAAGCAAATGGCCAACAGATACACGAAAAAATGTCCCACATCACTTATAATCAGGGAAATGCAGATCAAAACCACAATGAGATACCACCTCACACCAGTGAGAATGATGCACATTAAAAAAACAGGCGACAAATGCAGGCAAGGATGTGAAGGAAAAGGAACTCTACTACTCTGCTGATGGGAATGCAAACTGTCCAACCGCTGCAGAAAGCTGTATGGCGTTTATTCAAACTGCTAGAAATAAGCCTCCATACAACCCAGCAACACCACTTTTGGGAATCTACCCAAAGGACACAAAAACACTACTCCAAAAGGATACATGCACCCCCATGTTTATCACAACAATGTTCACAATAGCTATGACATGGAAACAACCCAGATGCCCAAAAACACATCACTGGATCAAGAAGATGTGGTACATATACACAATGAAATACTATTCAGCAATCAAAAAAGATGAACACATGCAATTCACACCAACATGGATGGAGCTAGAAAGGATCATGCACAGCAAAATAAGCCAAAAGGAAAAAGATATCAAATGGTCTCACTTATAACAGGAATATACGGGAACCAATAAAAGACATTCAGCAAGAGAGGGGGTGGATAAGGACTCAATACGGGGGAGCAAAGAGCACAAGGGAATATGGTACTGTTCACGAGTGAATGGGTGGTAGGAAACCTCAGGGAATACATAGTAATGTAAAAGACATAACAAATAATTTTTTTAAGTATATAGAAATTAAAGAAAAAAAAATGACACCATCCACCTCCAGAATCCTATAGACATAGTGTCAACCTGCCAGGATTCCCCAGCCTGCTGGAAAAATAGTTAGCCCATCAGTTTTACCCTTGCATCAGCCCTGGGCGAGCTCTCAATGACAGTCATGGCCTTCTTTCTTCCGACATGTCTGCTGCCTCAGTTGTGGGCTGGTCCTCAGGGGCCGTCTCCGCTCCATAGGAGGTCTTGACATGCAGCTCCCAGAAATGTCCACTTCCTGTGCTGCCATGGCCCTTCAATGTTGTCCTGGACTCATTTGCAGAGCTGTGAGGTAACACTCACCCAGCCCTGCCTGTCAGCAAGCACCTTGGCCATGTAAAGTCTCCCCCACTCCACCTGCACGGGGACCCGGAGGCGCCCACTGAAAAGCCTAGCCCCGAGCACTCCATGCTTGCACCCGCCACCCCTCCTTCCCCTGAGGGCTCCATACCCATCTGCGTTGACCCCTGCTGACTCACACCAGTGTAGGGACAGGAAGGCACCAGGGCAGCTTCCCTGTGAATCAGGCAGAGGGGTAGAGCATTCGTTCTGAGCCCCGGGGCCCTTTTGGCCTGCCAGTGTTCGCTCTAACCCATTTGTATTGCGGTAACCAGGCGCAGGCAAGCCCGAGGCCGGGGGGGACATTTAAGAGCCTGGGAGACCTCCTGGCCCCCAGCGAATATTTGGGTTCTCTGGCCTTACATTAAGCAGGCCAATAGGGGCCCACGGGGTCCGGAGGCTGGCAGGCTCCCCACACCCGGCAAATATTTACTCTTTCCTTGGGCTCTCTAGCCTTCTCCTGTGGTCTCTCTTCCTTTCAGTTGTCCCTAGTCCTCTCTAGCCATTCTCCAAGGCTCTCTGCTCTTTCATACTCAGCCTGTCGGCTCAGGTGTGCCCACTCACACATGCCCACAACTCCATACCCAGGTGTGTGCCATCAGGGGGACCCTGAGCCTCTGCTCCCAAGATCCTATTACATTCCGGCTGCAGGTGATAGCCACAGAGGCCAACGGCACAAAAAGCCTGAGCAGCCTTCATTTACTCAACAACCCACAGCCGCCGAGATGTTTTGATCATCAATCCACACATGTTTCCCGGGCAAATATGAACATGCAGCCATGATCTGCAAAAGTAAACAGACTGTAGCTGAATATAAGTCACAATAGAATACTATGAAGCCCAACTCACCTAGGGGCAAAGAAACAACATGGTTACTGGTGCCAGCAGATGATCTATCCTGTCTCTTCCAAAGCCACTGCTCATGCTAGGGGCAAACCACTCTTTACTCACAGCATCCGCTGTCACACTCAGCAGCCATCACGCTTCCTGGCCTTCTGTGGCTGTGCTCAGCCTCAAACCTTAGGATGCTTCCTCCCTCAGGCTATGCTCTTTGGGGTAATCACCTAATACACAGGGGTACTCTGCTATCACTCCAACGCACGGCTTTTATGCCCACCAATGTGACAAGCAGACCCCAGCACTCAGGCCAACCCTTCCCACATGCACTTGGGTTGCACACTCATGGACAACAAGCTGCACTTATGGCCTCTGTCGGGACCCATTTGCAGTTGTGGTCTCCAACCCATGCGACATTCCCCACCAGTTCCCCGAGGGCGGGTTCATCAACTCCTCACCCTTCTTCAAAAGTGGACAGTCCACTTCAAGCAGTGGACTCACTGCTGCTTTTTAGCAGCTCACCTGCCTTCCATAGCATCCGCGGGCTGCTTTACAACTGCTTACGGCTTCCCGTCCTTGGCACCAGCTCCCTGCCTTATCTACGATGGCCTTGTATATGCAACCAGGCACAGGAGACAGAGAAACTCACACAAGGCTGCTTTAACCCACTGAGGCCTGCTGGCACCGCTTGATTCTTTTTCCCCGGGGAGTAATATTTACACCATCCAACCCCAGGATCCTATAGAGTAACATCAGCCCACCAGCATTCCCCACACTGCCTGCAGAATTGTTAGCCCATCAGTGTCATCTGTTTATCAGCCCTGGGCGAGCTCCTAATGACGAATCCTGGTCCTCTTTCTTCAGACGTGTCTGCTCCCTCAGGTGTGGGCTGGTCCTCGGGCGCCTTCTCTCCGCCGCAGGAGCTCTTGACATGCAGCTCCCGGAACTTGCCCCCCTCCTGTGCTGCATGCCCCCCCAGCGTCGCCCTGGACTCATTTGCACAGCTGTGCGGGAACACTCACCCCTGCCTCTCAGCAGGAAACTTGTCCAATCAATGCCTCCCCTACTCTACCTCGCCGGGACCCAGAGGCACCCGCAGGGAGGCCGGTCTCCCATCACTCCATGGTTGCCCCCTCCACCCCGTCTTCCTCCCGAGGGCTTCGGAGGGCTCCAGACCCATCTGAGTTGAGTCATCCTGCTGCCTCATGCCAGTTGAGTGGCAGGAAGGCAGCAGGGCGGTTCTCTGTGGATCAGGGCCTATGGGTAAAGGGGAGTCCTGGAGCTTAGCAGCCCTTTTGGGCTTTTCATCTTCTCGCTCCCCCATATACAGTGCAGAAACCAGGTGCAGGGCAGGCAGGAGGACCGGAGGGCCAGGTGACCGGAGGCCTCCTGGTCGTGGTTAACCTTAGGGCTCTCTGTGCTTGCACAGAGTAGGCAGGCCCTGGTGTCTGGGGCTGCCAGGCTCCCCGACACCCCATGAATATTTCCTTTTTCTTTGGGCTTTCTGCTGTTGATATTCCTCTCGTAGTCATTCTCCAGTCTCTCCACCATCTGTGGTGCTGCCTTTCTCTGAGCAGTCTCTCGCCCAGGGAGGCTCACTCACACAGGCCCACAACTCCATGCCCAGGTGCCCGACATCAGGCAGACCCTGAGCCTCAGCTCCCAAGCACCTCCTGCACAGCCACAGAGGCCAACGGCAGAAAAAGCCTGAGCAATCTTCACTTACCCGACAATCCACCCCCTCAGATTTTCGCCATCAATCCACACATAGGTTTCCCTTGCGAATGTGAACACGCAGCCAGGACACACAAAAGTAAACAGACTGCAGCTGAATTTAACAGTACAACAGAATACAATGAAGCCCAACTCACCTAGGGGCAAAGCGACACGGTTCCCGGACCCAGCAGATGACCCATCCAGTCTCTGCCAAAGCCACTTCTCATTTGATGGGCAGAACGCTCTTTTCCCTCATGGCATCGGCTGTCTCACGCCAGCACCGTCAGGCTTCGTGGCCTTCTCCGGCTGTCCTCTCAGCACAGCCTTACATAATTCCTCCCCCTGGATGCGCTCAGAGATTGGCAACACACTGTAGTCTTTTTGGGGTCATCGCCCAGTCCCCAGGGGTACTTACTCCATCACTCCAACACTCGACTTTCAGGGCCACCAAAGTAACAAGCAAACCCCAACACTCAGGCCAACCCTTCCCACATGCACATGGGTTGGACACCCATGGATAGCAAGCTCCAATTATGGCCTCTTCGGGACCCATCTCCAGTTGTGGTCACACCCCAAGCCACCTTCCCCACCGGTCCACCAAGGACGGGTTCCTCTGCAGCTCACACTTCAAAAGTGAACAGAGCATCACGCACAAGTGATTTCAGCAGCTCACCTGCCTTCCATAGCATCTGTGACCTGCTTAACCACTCAGGAATTCCTGACCTTGGCACCAGCTTTCTGCCTAATCTGCGCTGGCCTTTGATACGTCTCCTGTGCCTGGCTGCAGAGAAACTCACACAAGGCTACTTTAAGCCACTGGGGCCAGCAGGCACCACTTGATTCTTATTTCCTTGAAAGTAATCTTGACACCGTCAAACACCAGGGTGCCATAGTAACATCAACCTGCCAGCGTCCCCAGCCTGCCAGTGGGATTGCTAGCCCATCAGTTCTACCCCTGCTCAGCCCTGGATGAACTCTGCATGACGAACCTGGTCCTCTTTCTTCTGACAAGTCTGCTGCTTCAGTTGTGGGCTGGTCTTCGGGGGCTGTCTCTCCACCACAGGAGGTCTTGACATGAAGCTCCCAGAACTTGCCCCCTCCTGTGCTGCATGGCCCCTCCAGCCATTTGCAGAGCTCTGAGGGAACACTCACCCCAGCCCTGCCTCTCAGCTGGCACCCTGTCCAATCAACGCCTCCCCCACTCCACCTGCACTGGGACCCGGTGGTGCCCACAGAGTGGACCAGCCCCCCGAGCACTCCATGCTTGTGCCCTCTACCTCTCCTTCCTCCCGAGGACTGCAGAGGGCTCCCTACCCACCTGGGTTGAATCATCCTGCTGCCTCACACCGGTGTAGTGGCAGGAATGCACCAGGGCATGTTTTCTGCGGATCAGGGCAGATGGGTAAAGAGGAGTCCTGAGCCCCAAGGGCCTTTTTGGGCTTTTGATGTTCTCTCTGCCCCATTTGGATTGTGGTCACCAGGTGCAGTGCAGGCAGGAGGGCTGGGGACCAATAGCCTAGGAGGCCTCCTGCACCTTGGCTAAGTTTTGGGCTCTTGGGGCTTGCGCAGAGTAGGCAGGCAGGGGGGCCGAGGGGTCTAGAAGCTGGTAGGCTCCCAACCCCCAGCGAGTATTTACTCTTTGGGCTTTCTGTTGTTGATAGTCCTCTCGTAGTCATTCTCCGGTCTCTCCGCCCTCTGTGGAGCTGCCTTTCTATGGGCAGGGAGGTTCACTCACACAGGCCCACAACTCCATGCCCAGGTGCCCGACATCAGGCAGACCCTGAGCCTCAGCTCCCAAGCACCTCCTGCACAGCCACAGAGGCCAACGGCAGAAAAAGCCTGAGCAATCTTCACTTACCCGACAATCCACCCCCTCAGTTTTTCGCCATCAATCCACACATAGGTTTCCCTTGCGAATGTGAACACGCAGCCAGGACCCACAAAAGTAAACAGACTGCAGCTGAATATAAGAGCACAACAGAATACAACGAAGCCCAACCCACTAAGGAACAAAGCGACAACATGGTTACTGGACCCAGCAGATGACCCATCCAGTCTCTGCCAAAGCCACTGCTCATTTGATGGGTGAACGGCTCTTTTCCCTCATGGCATCGGCTGTCTCACGCCAGCACCTTCAGTCTTCCTGGCCTTGTCCGGCTGTCCTCTCAGCACAGCCTTACATACTTCCTCCCCCTGGATGCGCTCAGAGATTGGCAACACACTGTAGTCTTTTTGGGGTCATTGCCCAGTCCCCAGGGTACTTTATCACTCCAACACTCGGCTCTCATGGTCACCGATGTGACAAGCAGAACCCAGCACTCAGGCCACCCCTTCCCACAAGCTCATCGATCTGATACCCATGGACAGCAAGCTTCATTATGGACCCTTCGGCATCCATCTCGAGCTGTGGACTCACCTCAAACCACCTTCCCCACCGGTCCCCCAAGCACGGGTTCCTCAGCTCCTCACCTTTACTCAAAAGTGGACAAGGCATCGTAACAGGTCATTTTAGCAGCTCATCTGCCTTCCACAGCGTCCACGGTTGTTTAACAACCGCTCAACAATTCCCGATCTTGCCACCAGCTTTCTGCCTCATCTGTGCCTGGCTCAGTGAAAACCACACAAGGTTGCTTTAAACCACAGAGATCCAAGGGCACCCCTTGAACTTATTTCCTGAGGTGTAATAATCAGAAATGACACCGTCTAACCCCAGGATCCCATAGGCCTAACATCAACCCACCAGCATTCCCCAGCCCGCTGGCAGAATTGTTAACCCATCAGTTTTACCCTTGTATCAGCCATGGGAGAGCTCCAAGGGAAGAACCTTGGTCTCTTCTTCCCTGACACGTCTCTTGCCTCTGTTGTGGGCTGGTCCTCTGGGGGCCGTTTCCGGACATGCAGCTCCCGGAACTTGCCCCCACCCTGTGCTGCCATGGCACCTCCAGGATGGTCGCGGACTCCATGTGCAGAGCTGTGAGGGAACTCCCACCCCAGCCCTGCCTCTCAGCCAGCACCTTGTCCAGTCAACGCCTCCCCCACTCCACCCGCACAGGGGCCCAAAGGCGCCCACAGGGAGGCCAGTCCCCGAGCACTCCATGCTTGCCCCCTCCACCCACCTTCCTCCCAAGAAGTAGGGAGGGCTCCCTCCCCATCTGGGCTGAGTCATCCTGCTGCCTTACACCAGTGTAGTGGCAGGAATGCACCAGGGCAGATTTTCTGTGGATCAGGGCAGATGGGTAAAGGGGGGTCCGGAGCTCCAGGGGCCCTTTTGGGCTTTTCATGTTCTCTCTGCCCCACTTGTCGTGTGGTGACGAGTTGCAGGGCCGGCAGGATGGCTCGGAGCCAGCAGCCTGGGAAGTCTCCTAGCCCGCTAACCTTGGCCTCTCTGGGCTTTCACAGAGGAGGAGGCAGGGCGCCCAGTGGTCTGCAGGCGGCAGTCTCCCAAACCCCAGAGAATGTTTGCTCTTTCTCTGGGCTCTGTCCTCAGGCTCTCCGCCCGCTGCGACTCTGCCCTCATAGGCAGTCTCTCGGCTCAGGTGTGCTCACTCACGCAGGCCCACAACTCCATGCCCTTGTCACACAGAGTAGGGTGGCGGGGGCAGGGGGGCGGGCCTGCAGGGGATGGGGGGAAGGAAGGGTGGTTGAGTGGGGGCGGTCCGGACGCTGGCGGCTTCCCAGCTCCCATGGAATATTTACTCTTACTTTGGGCTCTCCAGAGTTCTCTCGTGTCTCTTCCTCCCTCAGGCGGTGCGCGTCCTCTCCAGCCGTTCCCCAACACACTCCACCCTCTGCGAAGCTGCGCTCGGTGACGCTCACCTTGCACGGGCATTCTCTCGGCTCAGGTGTGCCCACTCACGCATGCCCACAACTCCAAGCTCCAGGTGTCAGCCATCAGGTGGCCCGGGCCCCTGCTCCCAAGCACCTCCTGCAAAGCCACAGAGGCAATGGCCAAACAACCTGAGCAATCTTCATTTACCCTACAGTCGTATTTTTAAAAGTCAAATTAGATGCTGAGCTAGTAGCTAAACTTAGGGTGTTTGACTCCAAAGCTAGTTCCCATTTTAGTAAAAGTTCCTGTCAAATATTTCCTGTGAAATAACTTCTGTGATGCATAATAGTTAATGCATTGGTGTTGATTCAAGTAAAAAAAAATATTACATGCTCTTGACTTCTTTCAGAACAAGAGTGACTGATTGATGCTAAGGTATGGGGACTCTACCTGAAAACAATGGGAAGAACTTTTGGTACCAGTGTAAGTGTGTTTTTAACATGGTTCTTTCTCTTCAATTTTGTGCAGTTGATATGCCTACGTGTGACTTGTTTGGTATTTATCCTGCCCATGTAGCACGCTGAATGTGTGGTTTGGTGTCGCATATTAATTTGGTGGTAGTTATTATTTATTATTTTTCTGAATACTGTTTTTCTTTTCTCCTCCCGGAATTCCCATTATTTTATGCCTTTTGTAGTTGTCCCATTTTTTTTTGACATTTTATTCTGTTTTTTTCTTTCTGTTTTTTAGTTTTAAAAGTTTTTATTAACAGATCCTAAGGCTCAGAGATTCTTGCCCCAGCCAAATCCAATCTAATAAAAAGCACATTAAAGGCATTTGCCATTTGTTAGGGCTTATTTTGTTTGTTTAACATTGGTTTTTAAAAGTATTTCTTAGAATTTTTATCTCTTCGCTTACGTTATTTACCTGTTCTGGCATGTTTTTTTCCCCATTACGGTCTGTAATGTATTCATCATAGTTATTTAAATTCACGGTCTGATAATTCCAGCTTCTGTACCATATCTGGGTCTAGTTTGGATGCTTGCTATGTTTTTTCAAATTGTGGTGTTTATTTTTGCCTTTAACTGTGCCTGTTGATTCCTATTAAAAGGTAGACACGATATACAGTATAAATGGAACTTTGTTAACTAGACCTTTAGAAATGTGTTAAGGTGTGGGGGAAGGGGATTAGGCTGTAGTCCTATAATTAGTGAATGTTGACCCTCGGCTCATGGACTGAACTTCACAAGAGTTCTAGAACCCCTTCTCACTCTCCCCAAGTGGAACAAATTGATTAGATTATTGCAGCTACATATTTCCCTTTCTTTGGACCAGGTAGGTTCTTATAAGAGCCCAGTTGGTTAGGCTCTAATAAAATAGTTTCTCCTGAGGGAAGTTCTTCTGTAGTGCTCTGACGTATTTCAAAATGGTTCTTTTGCCATCTACCTGTCAGAAGCACAAGGGGATTTTTTCCAATAATGGGGGCGGGGAGAATGAGTAGATGTCCAGAAGGTAAACCTCTCAAAATTATGAGACTCCCCTCCCCGACACTGGTTGTTACTTTCAGAATTGTACATATTGGGACTCAGGAAATTCATCACCTGCTGTTTGGGTGTTAGTTGCCTGGTTCACGTGGGGGTTTCTGTGGTGGGTGTTTTCTTCCCTGTTGGGTTTCTCTGTATCCATCTGTTTTTTCCCACTTGATGGCTGGGGAACACTCATTTGCCCTGTGACCTCACGTCTCTTATGAATCTTAGAAGAGTGTTTTTTCATTATGTTTATCTTTTTCCTTGTTAGGATAGTGATGATTTCGAAGCCCTCCACATGAGACCAAAAGTCTCTTTACAATATAATTTTTTTTCAGCAAAAAGTACAAACTAAAAACAGCTGAACTAAAAAATCTTCAGTGACCAACTTATTCCCTACCCATTCTCCATGGCATGATAAACTCTAAAACTAACAGGTCACAGATGATCTCGTCGAATTCCACCCTCATAACCTGGGTTAATATCCTTCAGGTACCTTTGTTTTAAAATATATGTTGAATTTTATTGCATTTGAACACATTAAGGAGTTCTGAGTGGCAGGCGCTGGGCTCGGAGGGAGGTTAATGTCCATTATAAAGATATTCCTGCCCCTGGGCTTGGCATTCTCATTTCTCTCCTCATTGATTACACTGGTCAACAGTGAGAACATTACTGACTTAAAAAGGCCCTAATCTGTAGTATCTCGGTGTGCTGAACATGAACATAACCCTGAATATTTTGTATTAGCTCTCATATTGAAGAAATTTCATATAAATGCTTTTATATGTTTCACCATGTAAATTTATCCAGTAGGACTGCAACAACATCCTAAATTAGCCTAGAATGATGAAATATTGCATCACATTGCATAATACCATCATGCACACATCATCCAGAGTTGATTGCATCATTTTCTGATGCAATTGCAATACTACTGCCAGGTGGCTGCTGAAGTAAGCTGACTTCAGCAGTGCACTCTATAAAGCCCTGTAGGAAAGATTGAGCACTGAAAATATTTTAGAATTTGTGCGAGACAGTTTCAGCTACTGTTCCATAGAACTGCTATTATTTTATCCATTTAGGTACGATATAGAACAGTAATGCCTCGAAAGTGTGTTAATAGTGTGGACAATTTCTGCTCTATTTGTGGGGAAGTGACATTTGCCAACCAGAAGAAAACTATCACTTCTCAAGTGAAGAAGGCTTATCTTTTCTTTGGCTGCAAGGCTGGTGACCAAGACAAAGCCTTGGGCCCTGCATATATGCTGTGCTACATGTCCAACACAGCTTTCACAGTGGTTAAATGGCAAAAGACCATCAATGCCATTGCCTTCCCCATGGTGTGGAGAGAGCCAAGCAACCACATAAAAGACTATTACTTCTGCTTGGTTCCTCCTCTTTCTGGCAGAATAACGAAGCAAAAGAAGTCGAGAATAGTCTACCCAAACATTCCGTCTGCATTGAGACCGGTTCCACGTGGTGAGGGATTTCCTATTCCAGAACCTCCAGCAGAATATTCTCTTGATTCATCTGATGAGGACAAGGGTGAGCCGACCTGTTCTTCTCCTGTCCCATCAGCATGCAGTGATCCACATTTTCACTGTGGTGCATCATCAACCCCACACAGACTAACACAGAAAGAACTCAGTGACCTGGTTTGTGATTTGGACTTATCCAAGAACAAGGCAGATTTTCTAGGATCAAGACTCCAACAATGGAATCTTCTAGAAGATGTCACAATCACTTGATATCAAAAGCGCCACCAGCAGTTGGAGCCTTTCTTCAGAAAGGGAAGTACTCTGGATTCTGTTCTGATATTGAGGGCCTCATTAATGTCTTAGAAATCACTCAAGAAATCACCCACAAGAATGGAGACTATTTCTAGACTCTTTGAAACTGAGTCTTTTAAGGCTGTGCTTTTGCACAATGGAAACCGTCTTCCATCTATTCTTTTCCTGAACAGCTATACAAGAGACAAGTGAAAAAATCCAAGAAATAGTATATGACCTAGTTTTTTACAGGTATTAACCGTAGGCCTATTACTATTGGCATGCATTTTGTGATGTAAACATCCATTTATTGCCGATTACAAAAAAAAAAAACGAGAGCCAAAATTAGAATTTGACTGTCATATTCGTGTTCAGCACATACAAATTGATAGTAAATGACTAATTTTATTTCAGTAACTTGACTTTTGTAAAAAATTGTTGACCAGTGTTATTTATAGAAAATACAAAGTAAAATGATCAGCATGTTTTCATAGCTACAACAGCTTTTATTTTGGTACTTTAACTTTTCTTCAATTCGGTTAATTCCATTTTTACTTCATAACAACATTCAGTCCTCTGTTTGTTGCCTTGTAGATTCCTGTCTTGAAATATCAGTTGCTGTGAGTTCTTTCTCCTGCCTTTCTTTCATCCATTCTTAACAGTCTGATTTCTGTTTCCATCATTCTAAATATCACCTCTAAAAAGTCATGCCTTTCAGTGATTTTCTTAATCGAATTTGGCAAAATTTGACACCTAAAAAAAAGTCAGTTTTTTTTTTGTTTTTTTTTTTACTATCTCTTTTCCATACCTATCAGAATGCTTCTTCAGATCTTTCCTTAGCTCGCCTTCCCTTCTGTTCCCTTTTATTCAGGTTTCCTTCTCTTTTTAGCCCGTAGGCTTCTCTTGTCACTCCACATTGCACATGATTTGATTCTAAACATTGTTGACCAAATTTTCATCTTTGACCTTTCCTAAGCACTAGTTTTATGACCACTCCCCAAAGTTTCAAAGTGACCTCTAACTGATTTTCTGGAAGTTAAACATGTTTTTTTTTTTTTTTGGAACTGATCTCCACGTATCTGTTATCTATGCTAAGAACACCATTTTTCATTTTTTTCACATCTAGAAATCTTGAAATATCTTCCCATAAGTAATCCTTATACCTAGAAAAGTAAAGTGTTCACCATCCAGGTAAATAATCTGAAACTACTGGCAAGCAGCAAAAATATTTGAAGAGAGTCCTCTTTGGAAGGGTGAAGAGGAAAGGTGGTTGGGAAAGGAAAGTGAAGCAAGGGGGGATTCTGACACAGAGGGAAGGCACTGTCTGAACCTCCACTGTCTTTATATTCCTCTCACTTGGTTGAGATTCAGTCCTGATTGAGCATGGCATGGAAGGAGACTGCTGATAACCACAAACAGCTGCTTGGCTGTCTGAGTAGCAGACACTTACGATACGTTTGCCGGGCAGGGGATAGACGTATTTCTCCAGCACAGGAAGCGCCTGACACAAATATCACGAACATGCTTCCCCTGCCTTTCATGATTTTCTAAACTTTGATCACTGTTGCTTGATCTCTCCTGTTTTGGGTTGAATGAGACTTTAACTCTTCCACATGTGGAAAACCCTCTTTGTCCTCAATAATTTAAGTTTACCATTATCCAGCCTTTCTTCAACTCCATTATTTCCTCAGATAGATCAAGGAGCTCTTACTACATTGTCCAAGTGTGGGTCTCCATTGTTTTGAACAAGGATGAGACAAATTCTGCTTCCTCCTCAAAAGCTCTTTAGCTCATCTCCTAACCTACTTTAAAGTCCAAAGGCTGACTTTTGTGCAGGGTGTGAGGATAAAAGACCTGGATGTAAGACCTGAAACCATAAAATGTATAGAAGAAAATATAGGTAAAACTCTACACGACATACATCTCAGGCAAAATCTTGAAAGACACATCCCTCAAAGCGAAGGAAGTGAAAGACAAGATAAACAGATGGGATTACATCAAAATAAAAAGCTTCTGTACAGCAAAAGAGACATTAACCAAAACTGACAGACACCCTACCAACTGGGAAAAGATTTTTGCACACAATATATCTGATAAAGGACTGATAACAAAAATTTACAAGGAACTCACACAACTCAACAAAAACAAAGCCAATAACCCAGTCAAAGAATGGGAAGAAGAGCTCAAAAGGCACTTCTCCAAAGAAGAAAAGCAAATGGCCAACAGATACATAAAAAATGTTCAACATCGCTTATAATCAAGGAAATGCAAATCAAAACCACTATGAGATACCACCTCACACCCATGAGGATGGCACACATTAAAAATACAGACAACAACAAATGCTGGAAAGGATGTGGAGAAAAAGGAACTCTTCTACACTGCTGGTGGGAATGTGAACTGGTCCAACCACTATGGAAAACTGTATGGCGACTCCTCAAACTGTTCAACATGGAGCTCCCATATGACCCAGCAATACCACTTTTGGGAATTTACCCAAAGGACACAAAAACACTAATCCGAAAGGATACATGCACCCGTATGTTCACTGCGGCACTATTCACAATAGCAAAGGTATGGAAGCAACCCAGATGTCCAAAAATAGATGATTGGATCCAGAAGATGTGGTACATATACACAATGGAATACTATTCAGCATTCAAAGAAGATAAACACA